>JAJFZO010000034.1:7830000-7855000 GCA_021397835.1 Moringa oleifera
TTCCTTCTGAAGTTTCCCTTAGGATAGCTGGAGCTCAAATGCGAGTTCTATCAGGTAAAGCCAATGATTAAAGGCATCGGGGGCACAATGCCCTCAACCTATTCTCAAACTTTAAATAGGTAGTATGGGGCAGCTGCTTCGTTCAGCCATCCCACGGAATCGAGAGCTCCAAGGGGGCCATTTTTGGTAAGCAAAACTGGTGATATGGGATGAATCGAAAGCCGAGTTACGGTGCCCAACTGCGCACTAACCTAGAATCCACAAAGGGTGTTGGTCAATTAAGACAGTAGGACGGTGGTCATGGAAGTTGAAATCCGCTAAGGAGTGTGTAACAACTCACTTGCTAAATCAACTAGCCCAAAAAATGAATGGCACTGAAACGCACAACCTATACCCCGCCCGTTGGGGCAAGGGCCAAGCCCCAATGAGTAGGAAGGCACGATGGTCGCCGCAAAACCCAAGGCAGTGAGCCCGGGCAGAGTGGCCATTGGTGCAGATCTTGGTAGTAGTAGCAAACATTCAAATGAGAACTTGCACATGGGTTAGTCGATCCTAAGAGACGAGGGAAGCCCGTTGGATAGCACCTTGACACGAGCTTCGAAAGGGGATTCGGTTAAAATTTTGAAACCGAGATGTGGCGGCTGACGATAACATTAGGAAGTTCGGAGACATCGGTGGGGGCCCTGGAAAGAGTTATCTTTTCTGTTTAACAACCTACCCACCCTGGAAATGGCTCAGCTGGAGGTAGCGTCCAGTGGCTGAAAGAGCACTGCACGTCGCCCAGGGTCTGTCTCCCAGGGTCCGTCTCCCAGTGGCCCTTAAAAATCCAGAGGACCGAGTGCCTTCCACGCCTGGTCGTACTCATTATTGCATTAGGTCTCCAAGGTGTACAGCCTCTGGTTGATGGAACAATGTAGGCAAGGGAAGTCGGCAAAATGGATCTGTAACCTCAGGAAAAGGATTGGCTCTGAAGGCTAGGGTCCCAGTCTCGAACCCCTCGGTTGTCGGTGGACTCTCGAGCTGCTCAAGCAGCGAGAGCGGGTCATCGGGGGACGATCTGGAAACATTTCCTTCTAAGGCCTTCCCCGGGCATCGAATAGCCAACTTAGAACTAGTACGAATAAGGGGAATCTAACTGTCTAATTAAAACAAAGCATTACGATGGTCCTTGTGGATGCTCACGCAATGTGATTTCTGCCCAGTGCTCTAAATGTCAAAGTGAAGAAATTAAACCAAGCGAGGGTAAATAGCGGGAGTAACTATGACTCTCTTAAGGAAGTCAAATGCCTCGTCATCTAATTAGTGACGCGCATGAATGGATTAACGAGATTCCCACTGTCCCTGTCTACTATCCAACGAAACCATAGCCAAGGGAACAGACTTGGTGGAATCAGCGGGGAAGAAGGCCTTGTTGAGCTTGACACTAGTCCGACTGTGTGAAATAACTTGAGAGGTGTAGTATAAGTGGGAGCCGAAAATGGCAAAAGTGAAATACCACTACTTTGAACGTTATTTTACTTATTCCGTGAATGGGAGGTTGGGCATCGCCCCTCTTTTTGGACCCTAGGTCGGCTTCGACGGGCCGATCTAGTCGGAAGACATTGTCAGGTGGGGAGTTTGGCTAGGTTGGCACATCTGTTAAAAGATAATGCAGGTGTCTAAGATGAGCTCAACGAGAGCAGAAATCTCGTGTGGAACAAAAGGGTAAAAGCTCATTAGATTCTGATTTCTAATACGAATACGAATCGTGAAAGTATGGCCTATCGATCCTTTAGACCTTTGAAATTTGAAGCTAGAGGTGTCAGAAAAGTTACCACAGGGATAACTGGCTTGTGGCAGCCAAGCATTCATAGCGACGTTGCTTTTTGATCTTTTGATGTCGGCTCTTCTTATCATTGTGAAGAAGAATTCACCAAGTGTTGGATTCTTGACTCACCAATAGGGAACGTGAGCTGGGTTTAGACCATCATGAGACAGGTTAGTTTTACCCTACTGATACCCATGTCGCGATAGTAATTCCACCTAGTATGAGAGGAACCGTTGATTCGCACAATTGGTCATCACGCTTGGCTAAAATGCCAGTGGCGCGAAGCTACCGTGCGCTAGATTATGACTGAATGCCTCTAAGTCAGAACCCGAGCTAGAAGCGATGCATGAGCCCATCACCCGATTGTCGACTTGCAGTAGGGACCTCCCATCCCCCAAAGGCATGTGTCATTGGCCAAGCCCGCGCGGCGGAGGATCCTTGTTGGCTGCCTTGAAGTGTGATTCCCCACCGAGCGACAGGTAGAATCATTTGTAGATAACATAAATACGTGATGGGGTATTGTAAGTGGTAGAGTGGCCTTGCTGCCACAATCCACAGAGATTCAGCCCTTTGTCGCTTCGATTCATCCCTCCCCCGCCCCCCTCCCGAACCCCCACAATAATTGTCCCTCTCTTTTTCGCAATCGATGCCCCGAGGTCTGAAATCGTCCCTCAAGATAATGACCAGGAAAAAGAAGCAAGTCCTTTGGGCTTGTAAAGAATGAAAAACGCAAGGGAAAAACACTTGGAAACATATCGGGAAGCATTGGGGAACCAAGTGTTACTCTAATAAAAAATATAAAAATCTAATAGAAACTTGTCCCTCGATGCTGTCCCACGGTAAAGTACTGCCCAGTGAGCGAGCCAGGGGAACCACGTCACATGGGCACTGGGCACGGGAGGCATGCCTCGGCAGCCCCCAGCAGACACGGCATGGCCTATGAGCTCAGCGTGCGGCAGCAGTGGGTGCGCCAGCAAGGCCAGTGGTGCCCATTGCGAGCCAGCCGCCTCGTCCCCGAACCTCGACATAGTGCTCAGCAAGCGAGCATGGGGAGCCGTATTGCACGGACCCTAGGCATTGGAGACATGCCTCAGCAGCCCCCAGCAGGCTCAGCAAAGGCTGCTTGCCCAGCGTACGGCAGCAGTGGGCACGCCAGCCAGGCCACGGGCACTCATTGCGAGCCAGCCCCCTCATCTGTGCCCCTCGACTTACTGCCCAGCGAGTAAGCCAGGGGAACCGCATCGCATGGGCCCGAAGCACAGTAGGCATGCCTTGGCAGATGCCAGAAGGCACGGCATGGGCTGCTTGCCCAGCATGCGGCAGCGGTATGCGCCCCCGCAAGGCCATGGGTGCCTATCGCGAGAAAAACCCCTCGTCCCTGCCCTTCGACACAAAGCCCAGCGAGCGAGCCATAAGAGCCGTGTTGCATTTACCCTGGGCATGGGAGGCATGCCTCGCAACCCCCAACAAGCACGGCATGTGCTGCCTGCCCAGCGTGAGGCAGCAGTGGGCGCGCCAACGAAGCCACGAGTGCCCATCGCAAGCCAGCCCCCTTGTCCCTGCCCCTCGAGATGGTGCCCAGCAAGAGAGCAAGGGGAGTCGCATCGCACAGACCCTGGGCATGGGAGGCATGCCTCTGTAAGCCCCAGTAGGCACTGCATAGGCTGCTTGCCTAGCATGTAGCAGTGGTGGGGGTGCCAGCCAGGCCACGGGCACCCATCGCGAGCCAGCCCCCTCGTCCCTGACCCTCAACATTGTGCCCAACAAGCGAGCCAGGGGAGCCACGTCACACGGACCCCAACCACGGGAGGCATGCCTCGACAGCCCCAAGTAAGCATTGCATGGACCCTGGGCACGGGAGGCATGCCACGGCAGCCCCCAGCAGGCACGGCATGGGCTGCTTGCCCAGTGTGTGACAGTGGTGGGCGTGCTAGTCATGCCACGGGCTCTCATCGCGAGCCAGACACCTCGTCCCAGCCCTTGGACACAGAGCCCAGCGAGTGAGCTAGGAGAGCCGTGTCACATGGACCCTGGGCGCGGGAGGGATGCCTCACAACCCCAAGCAGGCATGGCATTGGTCGCTTGCCCAGTATGCGGCAGCGGTAGGGGTGCCAGCCAGGCCGCGGGCACCCCTCGCGAGGCTGCCCCCTCATCACTGACCCTCGACATTGTGCCTAGCGAGCGAGCCAGGGGAGCTGCGACGCACGATCCCTGAACATGGGAGGCATTCCTAGGCAGCCCCCAGTAGGCATGGCGTGGGCTGCTTGCCCAGTGTACAGCAGCGATGGGCGCGCCAGCCATGCCAACCCAGCATGCGACAGCGATGGGTGCGCCAGCCAAGCTACTGGCACCCATCGCGAGCCAGCCCCCTCATCCCTGCCCCTGGACATGGTGCCCAGCGAGCGAGCCAGAGGAGCCACATCGCACAGACCCTGGGCATGGGAGGCATGCCTCACAGCCGCCAGCAGGTATGGCATGGGCTGCTTGCGGCAGCAGTGGGTGTGCCAGCCAGGCCACAGGCGGCCATTGGGAGCCAGCCCCCCCGTACCTGCCCCTCAGCATGGCGCCCAACGAGCAAGCTAGGGGTGCCGCATCGCACGGACCCTGGGCATGGGAGGCATGCCTCGGCAGCCCCCAGTAGACACAGCATGGGCTGCTTGCCCAGCATGCGACAGCGGTGGGGGCGTTTGCCAGGCCATGGGCACCCATTACGAGCTAACCCCACGATAGTGTGTGCAGTGAGCGAGCCAGGGAAGCCACGATGCACGGACTCTGGGCACGGGGGGCATGCCTCGGCAGCCCCAGCAGCCACCATATGGGCTCCTTGTCCAGTGTGCTGCAGTGGGGGGAGCGCCAGCCAGGATACAGACACCCATCACGAGCCAGCCTTTTGACATAATGCCCAGTGAGCGAGCTAGGGGAGCCGCGTCGCACGGACCCTGGGCACGGGAGGCATGTCTCAGCAACCCCCAGCAGGCACAGTTTGGGCGGCTTGCCCGATGTACGACAGAGATGGACGCGCCAGCCAGGCCACGGGCGCCCATCACGAGCCAGACCATCAACATAATGTGCAACGAGCAAGCCAGGGGAGCTGCATCGCATGGACCCTGGGCACGAGAGGCATGCCTCGGCAACCCCCAGCAGGCACGGCATGGGATGCTTGCCCAACATGAGGCAGCGGTGGGCACACCAGCCAGGCCATTGGCGCCCATCGCGAGCTAGCCCCTCGAGATAGTAACCAGTGAGCGAGCTAGGGAAGCCGCATCGCATGGACCCTTGGCACAGGAGGCACGCCTTGGCAGCCCTAAAAGCCACGGTATAGGCTCCCTGCCCAGAATGCGGTTGCGGTGGGCGTGCCAGCTAGGCCACGGTCGCCCATCACAAGCCAGCCCTCTACATAGTGCCTAACGAGTGAGCCATGGGAGCAGCGTCGCACAGACCCTGGGCACCGGAGGCACACCTCGGCAGCCCCCAGCAGGTACGGCATAGGCTGCTTGCCCAACGTGAGGCAGCGGTGGACACACCAGCCAGGCCACTGGCACCCATCACGAGCCAGCCCCTCGAGATAGTAACCAGTGAGCGAGCCAGGGAAGCCGCGTTGCGTGGACCCTTGGCACAGGAGGCATGCCTTGGCAGCCCTAGAAGCCACGGTATGGGCTCCTTGCCCAGCATGCGGCAGCAGTGGGCGCGCCAGCCAGGCCACGAGTGCCCATCATGCCGATGACGCATCATTCAAATTTTTGCCTAATCAACTTTCGATGGTAGGATAGTTGCCTACTGTCAAACCCTTGAATCTGAGCATCAAGGCGTAGGCATGGTGAGTCTTGCTCCATGCCCAGACCTACAAGTGTGGAGGACCACGCTAGCAAGGCAAAAACGCATGAGTTAGATATGAAAACGAATGCGGAAGACTTGGTGAGAAATCAAGTTTCATACTTACAGTGGTGAGATTTGCTGATGAGTTAGGAATGTCAAGGGATGAAGCACACAAACGGACCCATAAGCCCGCTTGAGGGTGAAGCGGCAGAGATGCCTCAAGCAAGCACCAAGACATGGTGGTGCGAATATGTCCAGTGGCGAGAACACAGGGCAGAATCTGGGAACCTAACTTGGCATGGACGGAAAGTCCAGCAAGCGAAGATATTCCACAAAGAAAGGATATGGCCATTTGCAATAGGAGGATCAAGGCGATAGAAGGATAAGAAAGAGATGTCTATCCAAAAAGCTAAGGGAGATAAGGCTCGAAAAGAGTCCTGAACGGAAACCACCTCCTCAAGCCTATCCAAACCGATTAAAACCAGATAAGAAGGCTTGGAAAAGACTTCAAAGGAGATAAGATCCTTGACTCAAAGAGAGTCCTTGCGGAAGAAGAATGCTATCCAAACTTTGAAGATAAGGCTCAATGAGATAAAGATTCGTGATCAAGATTGGGTGGCTTATCCGAAAAACGTGGGATAACTAAGAGGGAGTGTTTGAGTAGGACACTCCTCAACTAGTATAAAAAGGGGCTTGGGTTCAGTTGTAAACACATCGAGTAATACAAACTCAAGTGTGCGTGTAGCTAGAGGATTTGGGTGCTCTTAGAGAGAGACCCTTCTTTTGTAAAGAGTTCCTTTATTTTCAAAAAAGATTGAGAAAGAGTTCCTTTATTTTCAATAAAGGTTGAGAAAGAGTTCTCATAATATTGTCTTCTTACTTTGCGCTTTGCATTATTGACTCTTATTCTTCTTTTGTCATGGGCTTAGAAAGTTGGGCTGGTTAGGTGGATGCATCTAGCGCCATCACAGTAGAGTTATGCTGATCCTGTAATTGATGGTGTGACAATTTGGTATCAGAGCGTGATTTCGATCACCACTTTCTCTCAAACTCATGGTTGATCATATCGCTACCAATGCCCCATATCGGGAGGGAGTGAGTCAATGCGAGAGCGTCTCACTCGGTTGGAAGAGATTGTTGGTGCACTGACAGAGGGATCGATATGCATGTTAGCTGAGTTAATGGAGATAATTGCCTAACAACAATCCTCGATGTTAAAGGACATCGAAAACCTTAAAGAGACCGTAAGAAGCCTTGAGATCGAGATTGAGTTGCTAAAATGGGCTCCCCACACCCCTATGTTAGGGGCAGACTCTACTATGGCTAAGCTGAAGGTACCAGAATAAAAGTCATTCTCTGAAGAGAGGAATGCCAAGGAGTTGGAGAACTTCTTATGGGATATGGAGCAATACTTTAAAGTTGCTAGAGTGCCCAAAAATGACCAGGTAATGATCACATCCATGTACTTATCTGGTGATGCTAAGTTGTGGTGGTGCACCCATATACAGGATGACGTTATCGTGGGAAGGCCTAGCATTGATTCATGGAGGGCACTCAAAAGGAAATTGAAGGAGCAATTCCTACCATGCAACACCTCGTTCATGGCTAAGGAACAACTGAAACACCTGAAGTAGACAGGTTCAGTGCGTGACTTCATCAAAGAATTTAGTTCACTGATGCTGGACATCAAGAACATGTCAGAGGAGGATAGGTTGTTTAACTTCCTATTAGGCTTGCAATTGTGTGCCCAAGCAGAACTGAGGCCGCAAGGTGTCAAAGACTTGCCCTCAGCATTTTCCATGGCGGATTGCTTGGTAGATATCAAGTATGCAGGTGCTGACCCTGAAAAGAAAGGTGAGAAATGAGGGAAGGCTAGAAAAGAGATGAAAAAGCCCAATGGCAAGGGCAAGAAAAAGAAAAATGCTGAGTCCAGCAAGCCTTGGGGCTCATCCTCTTTGAAAGGAAAAGGAAGGAATGTGGACCAAGGGGGTTAATTCTTATGCAACGGGCCACATAGAGCACGCGATTGTCCTTGCAAGGAGAAGTTAGCAGCGCTTATGGTAGCAGAGGATTCCTCCGAGGAAAAGAAAGAGAATGCCACAATTCGGGTGAATCCAATCCAATTGTTGAATGCAATCATACCCAAGAACTTGCAAAAAGGTTGATCTATGTCCCAGTGAAGGTAAACGGGAAGGATACAATGGCAATGTTGGATACGGGAGTTACTAACAATTTCATCGCGGAAAGAGAAGTGGGAAAGCTCGGGCTTAAGCTTTCCAAGTTGAAAGCAGTGAATGCTGAGGCGAAGGTAGTATGCGGAGCTACCACTACGACCCTTGAAGTAGGCAAATGAAAAGGTACGACCAACCTCATGATAACTCAGTCAGATGACTTTGATGTTATCTTGGGTCTAGAATTCTTCAAACAAGCCAAGGTATTGATGATGCCCTACTTAGGTGGATTACTCGTGGCTGATGAGCGAAACCCAAGCCTAATCAGAACTGAAGCAGCAAGAGAGCTTTCGGTAGATAAGAAACAGATTGGCTTGCAATCTGCAAAGCAACTTAAGTCGGGACTATGAAAGGGTGAAGTGACGACGGTGGTAGCACTATTTAAGGCAAAACTAGATCAGGTTATGGAGGTGCCCGATAAGATCGCTGAAGTGTTGAGGGAATTCAGCAACATGATGCCATCGAAGCTCCCCAAGACATTGCCTCCGAGGAGGAATGTTGATTATATGATTAAGTTACTTTCGGGTGCTAGACCCCTTGCTCAAGCACCATATCGAATGCCCTCGTCGGAACTAGCCGAACTACGAAAGCAACTAGACAAGCTGTTGGAAGTGGGTTTCATTCGGCCGTCAAAGGCCCCTTATGGGGCATCTGTGCTATTCCAGCAAAAATAAGATGGCTCGCTGAGAATGTGCATCGATTATTGAGCATTAAACATGGTAATGGCAAAGAACAAATATCTGGTGCCAAAAGTTGTTGACTTATTTGATCGATTATCAAGGGCCAAGTACCTTACAAAGCTAGGCTTGCGATCGAGATATTGGCAAGTTAGAATAGCTGAGGGGTACAAAGCAAAAACCGCATGCGTCACAAGGTACAGCTCTTATGAGCTCATGGTGATGCCCTTCAAGCTAACCAATGCGCTTGCTACCTTTTTGTAATCTTATGAATAATATATTGTTTGAGTTTTTAGACAAGTTTGTGGTAGTCTACTTGGATGACATTGTGGTCTATAGCGACACTCTAGACAACCATGCAAGCTATTTGCTGCAGGTATTGATGCAGTTGCAAGAGCACCAGCTGTACATCAAGAAGAAAAAATGCGAGTTTTGCAAGCAAGAAGTGCCATTCTTAGGACATTGGGTTGGGAACAGATAGATACAGATGGATGAAAAGAAAGTGAAGGCCATCATGGAGTGGCCAGCCTCGCGAAAAGTTGCTGAATTGTGATCATTCCATGGGCTCGCAAACTATTACAGACTGTTCATCAAAGGATATTCGAGCAAGAGCAACCCTTTGATGGACATGCTAAAGAAAGATAGCCCATGGGTATCGACCGATGAATGCAATAAGGCTTTCGAAGGATTAAAACATGCAGTAGCCTAGGAACTAGTACTGTTCCTACCAAACTTTGAAGAGCCATTCGAGGTAGTCACAGACGCTTCTGATCGAGCAATCGAGGGTGTGTTGGTGCAAAATGGCCATCCCGTGGCATTCAAGAGTCAAAAACTCAAGGATACAGAGCAGTGTTATTTGACTCATGAAAAGGAGATGACGACTTTTGTCCATTGCCTAAGGACATGGCGGCATTACTTGCTTGGGACAAAATGTAAGGTAATTACTGACATTGTCACTAATACCTATTTTCGCTCACAAAAAAAGCTATCTCTGAAACAAGCAAGATGGCAAGAGTTTTTGGCGGAGTTTGATTTTGTGTGGGAACACAAACCAGGCAAACAAAACATTGTTGCTGATGCATTAAGCCGCGTAGAAGTGCAAACTTATGTGGCTGCTTTGACGAGTGCCCAGAGCGACTTACTCAAGCAAATAAGATCGGTAGCTGGGGAAGATGCTGAGTATGCCCGACTCATGGAGGAGGTGAGCAAAGGCTTGATCCGAAGATACTAGATTGAGGATGGGTTGCTATATGCTCGGGGAGATAGACTATTTGTGCTTAAGTCTGGTGGACTTCGAAAATAGTTATTGAGGGAAACCCATGACTCACTACGGGCAAGTCACCCGGGCGTCGACATGATGTTTGCACTACTGACAAGAGCCTATTACTGGCCCAAGTTAATGGAAGATGTGGAGGCCTATGTTCGCACATGCTTAGTGTGCCAACAGGACAAAACAGATAGAAGAAGGGAGGCGAGTTTGCTCCAACCCTTGCCGATTTCGAAACACCCATGGGAGTCGATGTCAATGGATTTCATTGTGGGCTTCCCAAAGGTAAAAGGATTATCCGCTATGGTGATTGTTGATAGGTTCTCAAAGTATGATATCTTTGTTCCTGTTACTTGAGTGTGCCCAGTTGATACGGCTGCTAAGATGTTTTTCAAATATGTTATTAAGTTGTTTGGGTTGCCGAAAGACATTGTGAGTGACAGAGATGCTAGATTCACGAGAAGATTCTGGACAGTGTTGTTAAACATTATAGGAACAAAACTTAAATTCTCCACAGCAAACCATCCACAGACAGATGGTCAAACGAAAAGGGTAAATAGCCTGCTTAGGAGTATTTGCGGCACTACGTGACTACAAGCCAAAAAGATTGGCTTGAATTATTAGATGTAGCACATGGTTGTTCTTAGCTTGCTAAGGCTAAATAGCTTGCTAAGGAGTATTTTTGGCACTACGTACATGATCGTTCTTAGTTGGTGGAGCGATTTATCTGGTTAATTCCATTAATGAATGAGACCTCAACCTGCTAACTAGTTACATGGAGGTGGCCCTCCACGGCTGGCTTCTTAGAGGGACTATGGCCACTTAGGCCAAGGAAGTTTGAGGCAATAATAGGTTTGTGATGCCCTTAGATGTTTTGGGCCGCACGCGGGCTACACTGATGTGTTCAACGAGTTTATAGCCTTGGCCAACAGGCCCGAGTATTCTTTGAAGTTTCATCGTGATGGGGATAGATCATTGCAATTGTTGGTCTTCAATGAGGAATTCCTAATAAGCGCGAGTCATCAGCTTGCGTTGACTACGTCCCAGCCTTTTGTACACACCGCCCGCCACTCCTACCAATTGAATGGTCCGGTGAAGTGTTTCGGATCACGACGACATGGTTGGTTCGTTACTCGTGACATTGCGAAAAGTCCACCGAACCTTATCATTTAGAGGAAGGAGAAGTCGTAACAAGGTTTTCGTAGGTGAACCTGCGGAAGGATCATTGTCAAAAACTCGCTCAACGAGATGACTTGCGAACACTTTGTAAACACACCAGCGGAGCAGAGGGCTCTTGAGCCCCTCGTCCCGCCTTGCGCGGCAAGGGTGCGCGGGCTCGTGCCCAAGCCCTTCGTCGTGCGCAACAACAAAACCCATAGTGCGGGATACGCCAAGGAACTCGAATGAAAAAGTATGCCCCTGTCGGCCCGATCTTGGTGCGCGACTGACGGTCATGTCATCCCTAAATGATGTCTAAAATGACTCTTGGCAATGAATATCTCGGCTCTAGCATCAATGAAGAATGTAGTGAAATGCGATACTTGGTGTGAATTGCAAAATCCCATGAACTATCGAGTCTTCGAACGTAAGTTGCACCCGAAGCCATCAGGCTGAGGGCACGTATGCTTGGGTGTCAAGCACCGTCGCCCCCGGCCCCCTCGCATCCCTTCGGGGAGGGGAGGGACCATCGCAGGGCAGACGTTGGCCTCCCGTGTGCCTTTGGCTCGCAGTTGGCCTAGAAAAAAGCGTCGAGCGATGCCACGTCACGGCTTGGCAGTGGTAAAGACAGTCTCGTGATCCCTCATGCGCACGTCGCTCGCTCGCGGCTCACGGACCCAACGATTAATTGAGATGCGACTCCAGGTCAGGTGGGACCACCCGCTGAGTTTAAGCATATCAATAAGTGGAGGAAAAGAAACTAACAAGGATTCTTTTAGTAACGGCGAGTGAACCGAAAAAAGTCCAGCTTGAAAATCGTGCATCCTCGACGGCCGAATTGTAATCTGGAGAAGCATCCTCAACGAAGGCCCAGGGCCTAAGTTCCCTGGAAAGGGGCGTCAGAGAGGGTGAGAGCCCCGTCTCACTCGGACCCTGTTGCACCACGAGGCACTGTGGACGAGTCGGGTTGTTTGGGAATGCAGCCCTAATAGGGTGGCAAATTTCGTCCAAAGCTAAATACGGGTGAGAGACCGATAACGAACAAGTACCGCAAGGGAAAGATAAAAAGGACTTTAAAAAGAGAGTCAAAGAGTGCTTGAAATTGTCGGGAGGGAAACAGATGGTGGTCGACGATGCACCTCAGTCAGGATGTGGAGCGGCCACGAGCTGGTCTGTCGATCGACTCGGGGTGCGAATCGACGCGGATCGTGATAACGACCCAAGCTCGAGCCTTTGACATCGACGCGGAGACGTCGTTGTCGAGATCATGGCTGGCAACACGCGTCATCACAGTGGTGCTTCAGCACCTGTGTGCTCCTAGTGTCGGTAGGCGGGCTGCCCGTTCGACCCGTCTTGAAACATGGACCAAGGACTCTGACATGCATGCGAGTCAACGGAGGAGTAAACCCATAAGACGCAAGGAAGCTAATTGACAGGATCCCTTGTGGGTGCACCGCCAATCGACCTCGATCTTTTGAGAATGGTTCGAGTGCGAGCATGCCTGTTTGGGACTCGAAAGATGGTGAACTATGCTTGAGCGGGGCGAAGCCAAAGGAATCTCTGGTAGAGGCCCACAGCGATACTGACGTGCAAATCGTTCATCTGACGTGGGTATAAGGGCGAAAGACTAATTGAACCGTCTAGTAGCTAGTTCCCTCCGAAGTTTCTCTCAGGATAGCTGGAGCTCAGATGCGAGTTCTATTGGGTAAAGCCAATGATTAGAGGCATCGAGAGTGTAATGCCCTTGACCTATTCTCAAAATTTAAATAGGTAGTACGGGCGGCTGTTTCCTTGAGCCGTCCCACGGAATCAAGAGCTTTAAGTGGGCCATTTTTGGTACACAGACCTGGCGATACGGGATGAACCAGAAGCTGGGTTACAATGCCTAATTGCACACTAACCTAGAACCCATAAAGGGTGTTTGTCGATTAAGACAGTAGGACAGTGGTCATGGAAGTCAAAATCTGCTAAGGAGTGTGTAACAACTCACCTGCCAAATTAACTAGCCCCAAAAATGGATGGCGCTGAAGCACGCGATATATACCAGGTCGTTGGGGCAAGGGCCAAGCCCCAATGAGTAGGAGGGCTGTCGCCGCAAAACCCGGGGCACGAGCCTGGGTGGAGCGGCCATCAGTGTAGATCTTGGTGGTAGTAGCAAATATTCGATTGAGAACTTTGAAGGCCGAAGAGGGGAAAGGTTCCATGTGAACGGCACTTGCACATGGGTTAGTCGATCCTAAGAGATAGGGGAAGCCCATTGGATAGCGCCTCAGTGTGAGCTTTGAAAGAGGATCCAATTAAAATTTTGGAACCGAGATGTGGCGGCTGACGGTAATGTTAAGGAGTCCAAAAATGTTGATGGGGGCCCCGAAAAGAGTTATCTTTTCTATTTAACAGCCTACTCACCCTAGAAACGGCTCAACCGGAGGTAAGGTCCAGCAGCTGGAAGAGCACCGCACATCGCATGGCGCTCAGTGCGCCCCCAGCGGCCCTTGAAAATCATAAGGACCCGAGTGCCTCCCACGCCCGATTGTACTCATAATCGCATCAGGTCTCCAAGGTGAGCAACCTCTGGTCGATGGAACAATGCAGGTAAGGGAAGTCAGCAAAATGGATCCGTAACGTCGAGAAAAGGATTGGCTCTGAGGGTTGGGCACGGGGGTCCCAGTCTCGAACCCGTCGGTCGTCGATGGTCTGCTCGAGCTACTCCCGTCGTGAGAGCGGGTCATCGCGTGTCGACCGGGGGAAGACTGGGAACGGTTCCTTCGGGGGCCTTCCTCGGACATCGAACAGCCAACTCAAAACTGGTATGGACAAGGGGAATCCAACTGTTTAATTAAAACAAAGCATTGCGATGGTCCCTGTGGATGCTCACACAATGTGATTTCTACCAAGTGCTCTAAATGTCAAAGTGAAGAAATTCAACCAAGTGCGGGTAAACGGCGGAAGTATCTATGACTCTCTCAAGGTAGCCAAATGCCTGGACAGCCCCCAATAGGCACGGCATGGGCTGCTTGTCCAGCATTCGGCAGCGGTAGGCGAGCCAGCCAGGCAACGGGCGTCCATCGCGAGCCAGCCCCCTCATCCCTGTCCCTCGACTTACTGCCCAGCGAGCGAGCCAGGGGAGCAGCGTCGAACGGATCCTGGGCACGAGAGGCAAGCCTCGGCAGCCCCTAGCAGGCATGCCATGGGCTGCTTGCCCAACGTGTGGCAGCGGTGGGCACGCCAGCCAGGCCACAGGCGCCCATCGCGAGCCAGCCCCCTCGTCATTCACCCTCGATGTAGTGCCCAGCGAGCGAGCTAGGGAGGTCACGCTGCATGGACCCTGGGCATGGGAGGCATGCATCGGCAGCTCCTAATAGGCACGGCATGGGCTGCTTGCCCAGCCTGCGGCAACGGTGGGTGCGCTAGCTAAGCCACGGGCGCCCATCGTGAGCCAACCCCGTTGTCCCTGTGCCTTGACGTAGTGCACAGCAAGCGAGCCAATGGGACCACGTCGCCCTGGCCTGGGGCACAGGAGGCATGCTTCGGCAGCCCTCAGTAGGCACGGCATGGGCCATGTGCACAGTGTGCAGTAGCTGTGGGCGTGCCAGCAAGGCCAGTGGTGCCCATCGCGAGCCAGCCCCTTATCCCCGACCCTCTACATGGTGCCCAGCAAGGAGCCAGGACAGCCACGTCGTAGGGACTCTGGGCATGGAAGGTATGCCTCAGCAGCACCCAACATGAACGGCATGGGCTGCTTGCCCAGCGTGCAACAGCAATGGGTGTGCCAACCAGGCCACGAGCGCCCATCGCGAGAAAGCCCCCTCGTCCCTGACCCTCGATGTAGTGCCCAGCGAGCGAGCCAGGGGAGTCGCGACGCATGGACCCTGGTCCTGGGAGGCATGCCTCGGCAGCCCCCAGCAAGCACGGCATGGGCTGCTTGCCCATCGTGCTACAGCGGTGGCCGTGCCAACCAGGCCATGGGCGCCCATCACGAGCTAGCCCCCTTGTCCCTGCCCCTTGACATGGTGCCCAGCGAGCGAGCCATGGGAGCTGCATTGCACGAACCCTAGGCACATGAGGCATGCCTCAGTAGCCCCCAGCAGGCATGGCATGGGCTGCTTGCCCAGCGTGCGGCAGCGGTGGTCGCGCCAGCCAGGCCACGGGCGCCCATCGCGAGCCAGCACCCTCATCCCTGACCCTCGATGTAGTGCCCTGCGAGCGAGCAAGGGAGGTCGCACTGCATGGACCTTAGGCACGGAAGGCACACGTCGGCAGCCCCCAATAGGTACGGCATGGGCTTCTTACCCAGTGTCCTTCAACGCTCGGTGTGCCAGCCAAGCCACAGGTGCCCATCGCGAGCCACCTCGTTGTCCTTGTGCCTCGACGTAATGCTCAGCGAGCCAGCCAAGGGGGCCACGTCGCACTGGCCTGGGAGGCATGCCTTGGCAGCCCTCAGCAGACACGGCATGGGCCATGTGCCCAGTGTGCAGCAGCTGTGGGCATGCAAGCATGGCCAGTGGCACCCATCGCGAGCCAGCCCCGTCATTCTCGACCGTCTACTTGGTGCCCAGCAAGGAGCCAAGGCAACCATGTCGTAGGGACCCTGGGGATGGGAGGCATGCCTCAGCAACCCCCAGCATGCACACATGTGTTGCTTGCCCAACGTGCGGCAGCGGTGGGCACGCCAGCCAGGCCACGGGCGCCCATCGCAAGAAAGCCCCCTCGTCCCTGACCCTCGATGTAGTGCCAAGCGAGCGAGCCAGGGGAGCCGCGTGGCATGGACCCTGGTCCCAGGATGCATGCCTCGGCAGCCCCCAGCAGGCACGGCATGGGCTGCTTGCCCATCGCGCTACAGCGGTGGCCATGCCAACCAGGCCATGGGCGCCCATTGCGAGCCAGCCCCCTTGTCCCTGCCCCTTGACATGGTGCCTAGTGAACGAGCAAGGGGAGCTGCATCGCATGAACCTTGGGCACAGGAGGCATGCCTCGGCAGCCCCAGTAGGCATGGCATGGGCTGCTTGCCCAGCATGCAGCAGCGGTGGTCGCGCCAGCCAGGCCACGGGCGCCCATTGCGAGCCAGCCCCCTCATCCCTGCCCCTCGACATGGAGCCCAGTGAGGAGCCAGGGCAACCACAACGTAGGGACCCTGGGCACGGGAGGTATGCCTCGACGGTCCCCAGCAGGCACGGCATGGGCTGCTTGCCCAGCGTGCAGAAGTGGTGGCCGCGCTTACCAAGCCATGGGCGCCCATCGCGAGCCAGCCCCCTCGTCCCTGCCCCTTGACATGGTGCCCAGTGAGCGAGCTAAGGGAGCTGCATCGCACGAACCCTGGGCATAGGAGGCATGCCTCGGCAGCCCCCAGTAGGCATGCCATGGGCCGCTTGCCCAGCGTACGGCAGTGGTGGTCGCTCCAGCCAGGCCACGGGTGCCCATCATGAGCTAGCCCCTTCGTCTCTGCCCCTCGACATGGTGCCCAGCGAGGAGCCAGGGTAGCCATCTCGTAGGGACCCTGGGCACGGGAGGCATGCCTCGACAGCCCCCAGTAGGAGCGGCATGGGCTGCTTGCCCAGCGTGCAGCAGTAGTGGGCGCGCCAGCGAGGCCACGGGTGCCCATCGTGAGCCAGCCCCCTCATCCCTGACGTCGACGTAGTGCTCAGCGAGCGAGCAAGGGGAGCCGTGTCGCATGGACCCTGGTCTCGGGAGGCATGCCTCGATAGCCCTCAGCAGGCATGGCATGGGCTACTTGCTTAGCGTGCGGCAGCGGTGGCCGTGTCAACCAGGCCATGGGTGCCCATCGCAAGTCAGCCCCCTCATCCCTGCCCCTCTACATGGTGCCCAGCGTGCGAGCCAGGGGTGCCACAGCAGTCCCTAGCAGGCACATGAGCCAGCCGCAAGCATGCTGTGAGGCTCGGCACGTGTTGTGGGCATTGATTTCATGGGCAAGCTGGGCTTGGCCGTGTCCCCTGGCTGTGATGGACCCTGAGGGCAGCCATGGGGTGGCTAGAGGTGCACTGGATAGGGCAGCCAGCATGCACCCTAGGCGATGCAGAGGCATAGCTACCTCGGCCTGCTGGCCGCAATGCCCAGTTGTGAAATTGGTGTGAATTGACGATCTTTTCATCACTGAATTGGTCCGAAATGACTCAAAAATAAATCGCGTAATTCATGAGGAGTCTGCCCCTGAAGTTTAGGATCATTTCGACTCACGAGCTATTTTTGATGATTTTTTCAATTGTCAGCTGTAGAAAATTCATCGAAAAAATTTTTTTAGACCGCCCCTAAAATTTTTTCTGGTGGTAGATATGATTATTCTTCAAATAGGTACAAAATTTCAGCTCAAAATTCCAAGTAAATAATTTTTTAGGTCCATTATGACGGATCAAACATATTGATGTTTTCTCCTGCCGGGCGTGAAATTCATTTAAGACTCTTTAGGAGGGAGGTGGTCACCTAGCTTGTTGGGTGCCAATGGGCCATGTGTGCTCCCCTCTGCCCATCCCACATGGGCAAGCGCTGGGCTTGGGGGACCCAGCGTGCATGGCATGGGCAGAGCGGCTTGTTACCTTGCCCATCCAGTCAATGGTGTGTGGCTATGGCAGCCACCACCGCCGGCAGGCATGCAGCCGATGACATCGGCCGAAGAGTGTGGGATGCCTGATCAGTAGCCAACGGAGTAAGAAAAACGTGGGAAACGAAATCCATTAAATTGTGGGCTACGAAACAAGAGAAATCGTGGGATAATGAGTTGGGATGTAGCTAGACAAGCTCGATGGTGTGGGTGGCGAAACTAATGATGATGCATGCTATGCGAGGGCCAAATCGCTAGGGAGATTTCAAGCATGCGGAGTGCTTCATCACAGGCCCTCGAGGTGGTGGACACAGGGTTGGATCCCGACGCTCAGGCTTGCTGAGGTGGACTCATTGCGCAGCGCGATCGACGCACGATCATCGACCATTAGCATCGAGTGAGCCACATGGCTAGCCTGGGCACCGCGTGACACCCCTGCTGCCAAGGCCTCATCGATACTCCCTTGCCATCGAAGAATGGTCCTTTGCTATCGAAACAATTTCACGCTTAACGGCTTGGGTGCGGCGGCACTCGATGACCTGCATGATCGATGGGCCTTTCACTCGTCGGATTGCAGCTCGTTTGGTGCTGTTGCTGCCCATTTATACGTGCAACGTGTGAGTGGTCATCTAGTTGTGCGCATTGGCAGGCTCCATGGTCCCGCGTCAAACTGTCAGCTAGCACGTCGCTTCAACCTCAACCCTAAGCCATACATTGGCTTTTTGTGGGTGACATCGGGACCCTGTGTTGCGTGCCTTTACAAACGAAATTCGATGATTCGAGTCAGTTGTCTTCGCACTATGTCCCTTGCGGGCATAGGTGGAAACCTAAGCCGGGCCTCATGCTCCAAGCATGGCTTGCTTCGGCATGTGGCTGCTTTGGCACACGGGCGCTCGGTTGTCCCCTGGGGTGCAAAAACTGTTGCAATCGGAGTGGCCTCGGCCTCTGCCTATCCAGACGAAAGCATTTATCCCACGTCCCATCGATTTTGAACGACGACCATGACAGCTTTGGCCTCAGTGAGCCTTGCAGCATGCTTTCGTCCTAGTTGGCGCGGTGTCTCGAAGGATGCTACCTAGTTGATCCTCCCAGTAGTCATATGCTTGTCTCAAAGATTAAGCCATGCATGTGTAACTGTGAACTAACTCAGACTATGAAACTGTGGATGGCTCATTAAATCAGTTATAGTTTGTTTCATGGTACCTACTACTCAGATAACCGTAGTAATTCTAGAGCTAATACATGCAACAAACCCCAACTTCTGGATAGGGCGCATTTATAAGATAAAAGGTGGACGTGGGCTTTACCTATTGCTCTGATCATTCATGATAACTTGACAGATCGCAAGGCCATCGTGCCGGTGTCGCATCATTTAAATTTCTACCCTATCAACTTTCGATGGTAGGATAATTGCCGACTGTCAGATCCTTGAATCTGAGTGCTAAGGCATAGGCATGGTGACTCTTGCTCCATGCCCAGACCTTATAAGTGTGGAGGACCATGCTAGCAAGGCAAAAATGCATGAGTTAGATATGGGAACGAATGCAAGAGACTTGGTGAGAAATCAAGTTTCATACTCATAGTGGCGAGATATGCTGAGAAGCTGGGAACGTTGTGGAGCGAGGGATGAAGCACACAAATAGACCCACAAGCCCACTTAAGGGGAAAGCGGCAGAGATGCCTCAAGCAAGCACTGACACATAATGGTGCAAATATGTCGAGTGACGGGAACATAGGGCAGATTTTGGGAACCCAACTTGGCATGGATGGAAAGCCCAGTAAGCGAAGATATTCCACAAAGAAAGGATATGGCTATTGGCTAGAGGAGGACCAAGGCGATAGAAGGATAAGAAAGAGATGTCTATCCTAAAAGCCAAGGGAGATAAGGCTCGAGAAGAGTCCTGAATGGGAACCACCTCCTCAAGCATATCAAACCAATTAAAAGCGGATAAGAAAGCTTGGAGAAGACTTCAAAGGAGATGAGATCCTTGACTCAAGGAGAGTCCTTGCAGAAGAAGGATGCTATCCAAATATCCTTAACTCATGGAGAGTCCTTGCGGGAGAAGGATGTTATCCGAAGATCCTTGAATCTGGAGAGTCCTTGCGGGAGGAGGATGCGATCTAAACTTTGAAGATAAGCCTCATTGGGACAAAAGATTCGTGATCAAGATTGGGTGGCCTATCCGAATAACGTGGGATAACTAAGAGAGACTATTTCAGTAAGACACTCCTCAACTAGTATAAAAAGGGGGCTTAGGTTTAGTTGTAAAGACATTGAGTGATACAAACTCAAGTGTGTGGGTAGCTAGAGGCTTTGGGTACTCTTAGAGAGAGACCCTTCTTTTGTAAATAGTTCTTTTATTTTGAATAAAGGTTGAGAAAGAGTTCTCGTAATACTGTCTCCTTACTTTGCTTTCACATTGTTATCTCTTCTTCTTCGCTTGGTGTGGGCTTAGAAAGTTGGGCTGCCTCGGTGGACACACTTAGCACCATCACACTAGGGCTTTGCTAATCTGGCAACAGACGGTGTGATAATTTGGTATCAAAGCGCGGTTTCGATCACCACTTTTTTAAACTTGTGGTTGATCTTATCGCTGCCAAGGCCCCATGCCTAGAGGGAGTGAGTCGATGCGAGAGCATGTCACTCGATTGGAAGAGATCGTTGGTGCATTGTCGGAGGGGTTGACATGCACATTGGCAAAGTTGATGGAGACAATTACCCAATGACAATCCTCGATAGTAGAGGACATCGAAAACCTCAAGGAGACTGTGAGGAGCCTTGAGACCGAGATCGTGTTGCTGAAAAGGGCTGCCCATACATCAACAGTAGAAGCGTACTCTACTGTGGCTAAGCTGAAGTGCCAGAACTAAAGCCGTTCTCTGGAAAGAGGAACGCCAAGGAGTTGGAGAACTTCTTGTGGGATATGGAGCAGTATTTCAAAGCTGCTCGAGTGCTCAAAAATGGCCAGGTAATGACCACATCCATGTACTTATCTGGTGATGCTAAGTTGTGGTGGCGTACCCGTATGCAAGATGTTGCTATCAAGGGAAAACCTAGCATTGATTCGTGGGAGGCACTCAAAAAGGAATTGAAGGAGCAATTCCTACGATGTAACACTTCGTTCATGGCTAGGGAACAACTAAAGCGCTTGAAGCAGATGGGCTCAGTGCACGAATTTGTGAAGGAGTTCAGTTCCCTGATGTTAGACATCAAAAACATGTTAGAGGAGGATAGGTTGTCTAACTTCCTATCAGGCTTGCAGCCGTGGGCTCAAGCAGAACTGAGGCGGCTGGGTGTCAAAGACTTGCCCCCAGCATTTTTCATGGCAGATAACTTGGTGGATTTCAAGTATGTAGGTGATGCTTCCGAAAAAGGTGAGAAACAAGGGGAGGCTGGAAAGAGATGAAAAAGCCCAATGGTAAGGGCAAAAAAAAGAAGAATGCCAAGTCCAGCAAGCCTCGGAGCTCATCCTCTTCGAAAGGTAAGGGAAAGAATGTGGACCAAAGGGGTTGCTTCTTATGCAACGGGCCACATAGAGCACACGACTGTCCACGCAAGGAGAAGTTAGCGGCACTCAAAGCAGCAGAGGATTCCCTTGAGGAAGGGGAAAGGAATGCCATAACTCAGTTAGATGACTTCGATGCTATCTTGGGTGTAGAATTCTTCAGACAAGCCAAGGCATTGGTGATGCCCCACTTAGGTGGCTTACTCGTGGCTAATGAGCGAGCCCTGAGCCTAATCAGAACCGAAGCAACAAGGGAGCTTTCGGTAAACAAGAAGCAAATTGGGTTGCAATCTGAAAAGCGATTTAAGTCAAAACTACAAAAAAATGAAGCGATGATGCTGGCAGCACTATTCAAGGTGAAACCAGATCAGGTGGTGGAGGTTCTTGACGAGAGTGCTGAAATGTTGAGGGAATTCAATAGCGGGATGCCATCGAAACTCCCCAAGACATTACCTTCAAGGAAGGATGTTAATCATATGATCAGGAAGAAAGTTGGAGCAATAGCTAAGGTTAAAGCTACCACAACATCTGAGAATGCACCCAACATTGCACGCGAGCTTCCTCAAAGAATTTCAGGAAGATGCTGATCACGGACGGAAGCAGGCTAAGCGTGCACCGCCGATAGCTCGAGTTCAATTTGACAAGGAGATAGAGAAGATCCTTGATCATTGAATGGAGGGCTACAGTAAGATGAATCGGAGGACATACTACTTAGTCTAGTGGAAAGGCACCAGTAAAGTAGATGCGAGTTGGGCAAAAGATACCACATTGTGGCAATTTGAAGACCAAATCAAGGCGTACCACAACAATAAGTGATGAGGGTGTTGGGTTCTTCTGGTGGGGGTGGTTTATCAGACCCTTGAATCTAAGTGCCAAGGCATAGGCATGGTGAGTCTTGCTCCATACCCAGACCTATAAGTGTGGAGGACCACACTAGCAAGGCAAAAATGCATGAGTTAGATAAGCGAACGAATGCGGGAGACTTGATGAAAAATCGAGTTTCATACTCATAGTGGCGAGATACACTGATGAGCTAGGAACGTTGTGGAGCGAGGTATGAAGCACACTAATAGACGCACAAGCTTGCTTAGAGGGAAAGCGGTAGAGATGCCTCAAGCAAGCACCAACACATACTGGTGCGAATATGTCCAGTGACGGGAACACAGGGCAGATTTCAGGAACCCAACTTGGCATGGATGGAAAGTCCAGCAAGTGAAGATATTCCACAAAGAAAGGATATGGCTATTGGCTAGAGGAGGATCAAGGCGATAGAAGGATAAGAAAAAGATGTCTATCCTGAAAGCCAAGGGAGATAAGGCTCGAGAAGAGTCCTGAACGGGAACCACCTCCTCAAGCATATCCAAATCGATTGAAAGCAGATAAGAAGGCTTGGAGAACACTTCAAATGAGATGAGATCCTTGACTCAAGGCGAGTCCTTGCAGGAGAAGGATGCTATCCAAATATCCTTGACTCATGGAGAGTCCTTTGGGCTTGTAGAGAATGAGAAACACAAGGGAAAAACATTTGGAAACATATCGGGAACCAAGTGTTACTCCAACAAAAAATATAAATATCTAACACAAACTTGTCCCTTGATGTTGTCCCTCTGCAAAGTACTGCCCAGTGAGCGAGCTAGGGGAGCCGCGTCATACGAACACTGGACACGAGAGGCATGCCTCGGCAACCCCCAGCAGGCACGGCATGGGCAGCTTGCCCATCGTGCTACCGTGGTGGGCGCACCAGCTAGGTCACTAGCCCTTATCACTTGCCAGCCACTTCGTCCCTAACCCTCGACATGGTGCCCAGTGAGCAAGCAAAGGGAGCCGCTTCACACGGACCCTGGGCATGGGAGGCATGCCTCGACAACCCCAAGTAGGCACAGCACGGGCTACTTGCCCAGTGTGTGGTGGTGATGGGTGCACCAGCCAGGCCATGGTCGTCTATCGCGAGCCAGCCCCCTTGTCCCTGCCTGTTGACTTACTGCCCAGTGAGCGAGCCAGTGGAGCCGCGTTGCATGGACCCTGGGCACGGGAGGCATGCCCCGGCAGCCCCTAGCAGGCACCGCATTGGCTGGTTGCCCAGTGTGCGACAGCGGTGGGTGCGCTAGCCAAGCCACGATCATCCATCGCAAGCCAGCCCCCTCATCCCTTCCCCTCAACATGGTGCCTAACGAGCATGCCAGGGGAGCCGTGTCGCACCTGGGCATGGGTGGGATTCCTCGGTAGCCCCTAACAGGCACGACATGGGCTGCTTGCCCAACGTGTGGCAGGGGTGGGCGCACTAGCTAGACCTTAGGCGCCCATCGTGAACCAGGCCCCTCGTCCCTGTCCCTTGACATGACGCCCAGCGAGCGAGCCTAGAGGAGCCACGTCCTTTGGCACAGGCTTAAAAAGTTAGGTTGGTTAGGTGGACACATCTAGCGCCATCACACTAGAGTTACGCTGGTTTGGGGTGACGATGTGACACCTACTATGGTGGTAATGGGTGACGGAGAATTGGGGTTCAATTCTAGAGAGGGAGCTTGAGAAATGGCTACTACATCCAAGAAGGTAATAGGCGCGCAAATTACCCAATGTTGACACGAGGAGGTAATGATAATAAATAACAATACCGGGCTCTTCGAGTTTGGTAATTGGAATGAGTACAATCTAAATCCCTTAACGAGGATCCATTGGAGGGCAAGTATGGCGCTAGCAGCCGCGGTAATTCCAGCTCCAATAGCGTATATTTAAGTTGTTGTAGTTAAAAATCTCATAATTGGACCTTGGGATGGGTCGATCGATCCGCTTATGATATGCACCGGTTGGCTCATCCCTACTGCCGACGATGCGCTCATGGCCTTAATTAGCTGGGTCATGCCTTCGGTGCTGTTACTTTGAAGAAATTAGAGTGCTCAAAGTAAGCCTACGCTTTGAATACATTAGCGTGGGATAACATCATAGGATTTTGATACTATTCTGTTGGCCTTCGGGATCGGAGTAATGATTAATAGGAATAGTCGGGGGCATTTGTATTTCATAGTCAAAGGTGAAATTCTTGGATTTATGAAAGATGGACAACTGCAAAAGCATTTGCCAAGGATGTTTTCATTAATTAAGAAAGAAATTTGGGAGCTCGAAGACGATCAGATGCCGTCCTA
Organism: Moringa oleifera; assembly: GCA_021397835.1. Lineage (NCBI taxonomy): Eukaryota > Viridiplantae > Streptophyta > Magnoliopsida > Brassicales > Moringaceae > Moringa > Moringa oleifera. The sequence continues at coordinate 7,854,156 of JAJFZO010000034.1, forward strand.
GTCTCAACCATAAACGATGCCGACCAGGGATCAATGGATGTTGCTTTTAGGACTCCACTGGCACCTTATGAGAAATCAAAGACTTTGGGTTCTGGGGGGAGTATGATCGTAAGGCTGAAACTTAAAGGAATTGATGAAAGGGCACCACCATGAGCAAAGCGTGCGGCTTAATTTGACTCAACACGGGAAAACTTACCAGGTCTAGACATAGTAAGGATTGACAGACTGAGAGCTCTTTCTTGATTCTATGGGTGGTTGTGCATGGCCGTTCTTAGTTGGTGGAGCGATTTGTCTGGTTAATTTCATTAACGAACGAGACCTCAGCCTACTAACTAGCTAGTGGAGGTGACCCTTCACAATCGGCTTCTTAGAGGGACTATGGCCGCTTAAGCCAATAAAGTTTGAGGCAATAATAGGTTTACGATGCCCTTAGATGTTCTGGGCCGCACGCACGGTACACTAATGTATCCAATGAGTTTATAGCCTTGGCCGACAAGCTTGCGTAATCTTTGAAATTTCATCGTGATGGGGATAGATCATTGCAATTGTTAGTCTTCAACGAGGAATTCCTTGTAAGCGTGAGTCATCAACTCGCATTGACTATGTTCCTACCCTTTGTACACACCACCCATCACTCCTATCGATTGAATGGTCCGGTGAAGTGTTCGGATCGCGACGTCGTGGGCGGCTCACCGCTCGCGACATCGCAAGAAGTCTATTGAACCTTATCATTTAAAGGAAGAGGAAGTCATAACACGGTTTTTCTAGGTGAACCTACGAAAGAATCATTGTCGAAAACTCACTCAGCGAAACGACCCACGAACATGTTGTAAACACACCAGCGG
>JAJFZO010000034.1:7860000-7875000 GCA_021397835.1 Moringa oleifera
GGCAGGCCCCAGAAGGTACGGCATGGGCTACTTGCCCAGCGTGCGGCAGCGGTTGGCGCACAAGCCAGGCCACAGGCACCCATCGCAAGCCAGCCCCCTCGTCCTTGCCCCTCGGCATGGTGCCCAACAAGCGATCCGGGGGAGCTGCGTAGCACGGACCCTGGGCAGAGGAGGCATGCCTTGCCAGCCCCCAGCAGGCATGGCATTGGCAGCTTGAACAGCGTGCTGCAGCCGTGGGGGCACAAGCCAGGCCACGGGCTCCTATCACGAGCCAGCACCCTCGACATGGCACCCAGCGGTCGAGCCAGGGGAGCTGGATTGCACAGATCCAGGGCATGGGAGGCATGCCTTGACAGCCCCCAGCAGGCACTGCATGGGCAGCTTGCCCAGCATGCGGCAGTGGTGGCCGCGCCAGCTAGGCCATGGGCTCCCATCGCGAGGCAGCCCCCTCGCCCCTAACCCTTGACATGGTGCCCAGTGAGCGAGCCAGGGAAGCCATGTCATACAGAACCTGGGAATGAGAAGCATGCCTAGACAGCCCCTGGTAGGCACGGCATGGGCTGCTTACCCAGCGTGTGACAGCGGTGGGCGCACAAGGCTGGACACGGGCACCCATCGCGAGCCAGCCCCCTCTTCCCTGCCCCTCGACATGGTGCCCAACGAGATAGCCAGGGGAGCCATGTCACATGGACACTGGTCATGGGAGGCATGCCTAAGCATCCCCCAGTAGGCACGGCATGGGTTGCTTGCCCAGCGTGTGGCAGCGGTGGGCGCACAAGGCAGGCCACGGGCGCCCATCGCGAGCCAGCCCTCTCGTCCCTGCCCCTTGACATGGTGCCCAACGAGCAATCCCGGGGAGCCGCGTCACATGGACCCTGGGCATGGGAGGCAGTCCTCAGAAGCCCCAGCAGGCACATCATGGGTGGTTTGCCCGGCATGCGGCAGTGGTGGGCGCGCCAGCATGGCCACGGGCGCCCATCGCGAGCAAGCCCCCTCGTCGCTACCCCTCGACATGGGGCTAAGCGAGTGATTCAAGGGAACCGCGACCCATAGACCGTGGGCATAGGAGGCATGCCTTAGCAACCCCTAGCAGGCACAACACAGGCTGCTTGCCTAGCGTGTGGCAGCAGTGGGCGCGCCAGACATGCCACCAGCGCCCATTGACTTGGTGCCCAGCGAGCGATCAAGGGGAGCCGCGTCGCATGGACCCTAGGCATGGGACGCATGCCTTGGCAGCCCCCAGCAGGCATGGCACAGGCTGCTTGCCCAGCATGCTGCAACAATGGGCGCACCAGCCAGCCCCCGGGCGCTCATCGCGAGCCAGCCCCCTCGTCCCTACCCCTCGACATGGTGGCCAGCGAGGGAGCCAGTGGAGCCGCATTGCACGGACACTGGGCATGTGAGGCATGCCTTGGCAGCCCCCAACAGGCATGGCATGGGCTGCTTGCCCAGAGTGCGGCAGTGGTGGGGGCACAAACCAGGCCACGGGCGCCCATCGCGAGCCAGCCCCCTAGTCCTTGCCCCTTGACATGGTGCCCAGCAAGCGATCCAGGGGTGCCACGTCACACAGACCTTGGGCAGGGGAAGCATGCCTTGGCAGCCTCCAGTAGGCACAGCCTGAGCGGCTTGCCCAGCGTGTGGTAGAGGTGGATGCACAAGCCAGGCCACTGGCGCCCATCGTGAGCCAGCCCCTCGTCCCTACCCCTCAACATGGTGCCCAGCGAGTGACCTAGGGAAACTGCATCCCACAGACCCTGGGCTTGGGAGGCATGCCTCGGCAGCCCCCAGCATGCACGGCATGGGCGGCTCACCCAGTGTGTGACAGCGGTGGGCGTGCTAGCCAGGCCACAAGCGCCCATCCCAAGCTAGCCCCCTCGTCCCTGCCCCTCGACATGGTGCCCAGCGTGTGAGCCAGGGGTGTCACAGCAGTCCCCAGCTGGCACGGCGCCAGCCTTGCCGGGGGCACCCCACGCAAGCCAGCCGCGAGCATGCTGTAAGGCTCGGCACGTGCTGTGGGCGTTGATTTTATGGGCAAGATGGGCTTGGTTGTGTCCCCTGGCTGTGATGGATGCTGCGGGCAGCCATGGGGTGGCTGGAGGTGCGCTGGACAGGGCAGACAGCATGCACCCTGGGCCAGGCAGAGGCACAGATGCCCCAGCCTGCTGGCTGCAATGCCCAGTTGCGAAATCGGTGTGAATTAACGGTCTTTTCTTCACAGAATTGGTCCCAAAATGACTCAAATAAATCGTGTAATTCATGAGGAGTCTGCCCCTGATGTTTGGGATCATTTTGACTCACGGGCTATTTTTGATGATTTCTTCAATTTTCGGCTGTAGAAAATTCATTAAAAAACTTTAGTGCCCAGAAAATTCTGAAATTTTTTCTGGTGATAGATATGATTATTATCCATTTATGTACAAAATTTCAGCTCAAAATTGCAAGTAAATAATTTTTTAAATCCATTATGACGGCTCAAACATATTGATGTTTCTTCCTACCGGGAGTGAAATTTCATTTAAGACTCTTTAGGGGGAAGGTGGTCATCTAGCTTGCTGGGTGCCAACGGGCCATGTGTGCACTCCCCCTGCCCATCCCATGTGGGCAGGCGCAGGGCTTGGGGAACCTAGCGCTCATGGCATGGGCGGGGCTTTGCTACCTTGCTCATCCAGCCGGTGGTGCATGGCTAAGGTGGCCACCACCACAACAGTGTGGGGAAAACAAGGGAAACAAACTCCGCTAAATCATGGGATAATGAGATGGGATGTGGCTGAACAAGCTCGACAGTGTGGGCGGTGAAGCTAACGATGATGCATGCTACGCGAGGGCTAAATCGCTGGGGGGATTTCGAGCATGCGGAGTGCTTCGTCGCAGGCCCTCGAGGTGGTAGATGCAGGGTTGGATCCCGATGCTCAGGCTTGCCTAGGCGGACTCATTGCGCAGCGCAATTGACGACCCGATCGTCGGCCGTTAGCATCGAGCGAGCCATACGGCCAGCCTGGGCACGGCGTGACACCCCTACTGCCAAGGCCTCATCGGTGGGAAAAATGTGGGAAAAAAAATCTGCAAAATCATGTGATAATTAACTGGGATATGGCTAGACAAGCACAACACTATGGGCGGCAAAGCTAACGATGATGCATGCTATGCGAGGGCCAAATCGCTGGGGTGATTTCGAGCATGCGGAGTGCTTCATCGCATGCCCTTAAGGAGACGGACGTGGGGTTGGATCCCGACACTCAGGTTTGCCGAGGCGGACTCGTTGCGCAGCGCGATCGACGACACGATTGTCGGCCGTTAGCATCGAGCGAGCCACATGGCCAGCCTGGGCACCACGTGACACCCCCACTGCCAAGGCCTCATCGATGGTCCCTTGCAATCAAAGAATTGTCCCTTGCTATCAAAACAATTTCGCACTTAGCGGCTTGGGTGTGGCGGCACTTGACGACCTGCATGATCGATGGGCCTTTTGCTTGTCGACTTGCAGCTCGTTTGGTGCTGTTGCTGCTCATTTGTACGTACGGCATGAGAGTGGTGATCTAGTTGTGCACATTGGCAGGCTCCATGCTCCCGCATCAAATTGTCGCTTAGCACGTCAATTCAAGCTCAACCCCGAGCCATACGTTGGCTTTTCGTGGGTGATATCAGGACCTTGTGTTGCGTGCCTTCACAAACGAAATTCGATGATTTGAGTCGGTTGTCATTGCACCATGTCCCTTGTGGGCATGGGTGGAAACCTAAGCCGTGCCTCATGCTCCAAGTGTGACTTGCTTCTGCGTGCGGCTGCTTTGGCACACGAGCGCTCGATCGTCCCCTCGAGTGTAAAAAGTGTTGCGACAGGGGTGGCCTCGGCCTCTGCCTGTCCAAGCAAAAGCATTTGTCCCTTGTCCCATCGATTTTGAACGATGATCACAACAACTTTGGCCTCAGGGAGCCTTGTAGCACACTTCGGTCCTAGTTCGCACGGTGTCTCGAAGGATGCTACCTGGTTGATCCTGCCAGTTGTCATATGCTTGTCTCAAAGATTAAGCCATGCATGTGTAAACATGAACTAATTTAGACTGTAAAACAGCGAATGGCTCATTAAATTAGTTATAGTTTGTTTGATGATACCTACCACTGGGATAAACATAGTAATTCTAGAGCTAATACGTGCAACAAACCTCGACTTCTGGAAGGGGCACATTTATTAGATAAAAGGTCGACGCGAGCTTCACCCGTTGCTCTGATGATTCATGACAACTCGACGGATCGCAAGGCCATCGTGCCGGCGACGCATCATTCAGATTTCTACCCTATCAACTTTTGATGATAGTATAGTTGCCTACTATTAGACTCTTGAATCTAGTACCAAGGCATAGGCATGGTGAGTCTTACTCCATGCCTAGACCTACAAGTGTGGAGGACCACGCTAGCAAGGCAAAAATGCATGAAGTTAGATATGAAAATTAATGCGGGGGACTTGGTGAGAAATCGAGTTTCATACTTATAGTGGCAAGATTCGATGGTGAGTTGGGAACGTTGTGAAGCGAGGAATGAAGCACACAAACAAACCCATAGGCTCGCTTAAGGGGAAAGCAGTAGAGATGCCTCAAGCAAGCACCAACACATGATGGTGCAAATATGTCCAGTGACAGGAACACAAGGTAGAATCCAGGAACCCAGCTTGGCATGGATGGAAAGTCCAGCAAGCGAAGATATTCCACAAAGAAAGGGTATGGCTATTAGCTAGAGGAGGATCAAGACGACATAAGGATAAGAAAGAGATGTCTATCCTGAAAGCCAAGGGAGATAAGGCTCGAAAAGAGTCCTGAACGGAAACCACCTCCTCAAGCCTATCCAAACCGGTTGAAAGCAGATAAGAAGTGTTAGACAGGACTTCGAAGGAGTTAAGATCCTTGACTCAAAGAGAGTCCTTGCGAGAGATGGATGCTATCCAAAATTTGAAGATAAGCCTCAATGAGATAAAGATTCATGATCAAGATTGGGTGGCCTATCCGAAAAACGTGGGATAACTAAGAGAGAGTGTTTGAGTAAGATGCTCCTCAACTAGTATAAAAAGGGGCCTGGGTTCAGTTGTAAACACCTTGAGTAATACAAACTCAAGTGTGTGGGTAGCTAGAGGCTCTAGGTGATCTTAAAGAGAGACCTTTCTTTTGTAAAGAGCTCCTTTATTTTCAATAAAGTTTGAGAAAGAGTTCTCATAATACCATCTTTTTACTTTGCATTTTGCATTGTTGGCTCTTATTCTTCTTTCGGCATGGGCTTAGAAAGTTGGACTAGTTAGGTGGACTCATCTAGTTCCATCACACTAGAGTTGCGCTGATCCTGCAACCGATGGTGTGACAGTTTGGTATCAGGGCGCGATTTCGATCACCACTTTCTCTCAAACTCGTGGATGATCTTATCGCTGCCAAGGCTTCATGCCAAGAGGGAGTGAGTCAATGCGAGAGCGTGTCGCTCGGTAGGAAGAGATCGTTGGTACACTAACGGAGGGATCAACATGCATTTTAGCTGAGTTGATGGAGACAATCGCTGAGCAACAATCCTCGATGGAAGAGGACATCGAAAACCTCAAGGAAACCATGAGGAGCCTTGAGACCAAGATCGGGTTGCTAAAAAGGGCTTCCCACACCCTACAGTTGGGGCAGACACTACTATGGCTAAGCTGAAGGTGCCAGAACCAAAGCAGTTCTCTGGAGAGAGGAATGCCAAGGAGTTGGAGAACTTCTTGTGGGATATGGAGCAGCACTTCAAAGCTGCTAGAGTGCCCAAAAATGACTAGGTAATGATTATATCCATGTACTTATCTAGTAATGCTAAGTTATGGTGGCGTACCGTATGTCAGGATGACGCTATCATGGGAAGGTTTAGCATTGATTCATAGGAGGCACTCAAAAGGGAATTGAAAGAGCAATTCCTGCCATGCAACACCTCGTTCATGGCTAGGGAACAACTAAAACGCCTGAAGCACACAGGTTCAGTGCGTGACTTTGTCAAGGAATTCAGTTCATTGATGCTGGACATCAAGAACATGTCAGAGGAGGATAGGTTGTTTAACTTCCTATCAGGCTTGCAGCCATGGGCTCAAGTAGAATTGAGGCAGCAAGGTGTCAAAGACTTGCCCTCAACATTTTTCATGGCGGATAGCTTGGTGGATTTCAAGTACGCGGGTGGTACTCCTGAAAAGAAAGGTGAGAAATGAGGGAAGGTTGGAAAAGAGATGAAAAATCCCAATGGCAAGGGCAAGAAAAAGAAGAATGCTGAGTCCAACAAGCCTTAGGCTCATCCTCTTTGAATGGAAAGGGAAAGAATGTGGACCAATGGGGTTGCTTCTTATGCAACGGGCCACATAGAGCACGCAACTGTCCTCGCAAGGAGAAGTTAGTGCCGCTCATGGCAGCAAAGGATTCCTTCAAGGAAAAGGAAGGGAATGCCACAACTTGGGTGAATCCAATCCAATTGCTGAATGTAATCACACCTAAGAACATGCAGAAAGGGTTGATCTATGTCCCGATGAAGGTAAATGGGAAGGATGCAATGGCAATGTTGGATATGGGAGCTACCAACAATTTCATCTCGGAAAAAGAAGTGGGAAAGCTCAGGCTTAAGCTTTCTCTAGCCTCGGTCAAGTTCAAAGCAGTGAATGCTAAGACGAAGGCAGTATGCGGAGCTGCCACTACGACCCTTGAAGTAGGCGATTGGAAAGGTACGTCCAACTTCATGATAACCCAGTTAGATGAGTTTGATGTTATCTTGGATCTAGAATTCTTCAAACAAACCAAGTAATCAGTGAGGCCCTACTTAGGTGGACTACTCGTGGCTGACGAGCGAGCCTCGAGCCTAATCAGAACCAAAGCAGTAGGAGAGCTTTCGACAGACAAGAAATAGATTGGGTTACAATCTGCAAAGCAACTTAAGTCAGGACTACAAAAGGGTGAAGTGATGATGGTGGCAGCATTATTTAAGGTAAAATCAGATCAGGTTGTAGAGGTGCCTGACAAGATCGCTGAAGTGTTGAGGGAATTCAGCGACATGATGCCACCGGAGCTTCCCAAGACATTGCCTTTGAGGAAGAATCTTGATCATATGATCGATTTACTTTCAGGTGCGAGACCCCCTGCTCAAGCACCATATCGAATGCCCCTGTCGGAACTAGTCGAACTACGGAAGCAACTGGATGAGCTGTTAGAAGCGGGTTTCATTCAACCTCAAAGGCCCCTTATCGAGCACCTGTGCTATTCCAGTGAAAACAAGATGGCTCACTGAGAACGTGCATTGATTACTAAGCATTAAACAAGGTAACGATAAAGAACAAATATCTGATGCCAAACGTTGCTAACTTATTTGATCAGTTATCAAGGGCCAAGTACTTTACAAAGCTAGACTTGTGGTCGGGATACAGGCAAGTCAGAATAGCTGAGGGGGATGAAGCAAAAACCGCATGCGTCACAAGGTACGGCTCTTATGAGTTCATGGTGATGCCCTTCGGGCTAACCAATGCACTTGCTACCTTTTGCAATCTTATGAATGACATATTGTTTAAGTTTTTGGACAAGTTTGTGGTAGTCTACTTGAATCTAAGTACCAAGGCATAAGCATGGTGAGTCTCGCTCCATGTCCGAACCTACAAGTGTGGAGGACCACGCTAGCAAGGCAAAAATGATGAGTTAGACATGAAAATGAATGCGAGAGACTTGGTGAGAAATCGAGTTTCATACTTACAGTGGCAAGATTCGATGGTGAGTAGGGAATGTTATGGAGAGAGGGATGAAGCAGACAAACAAACCCATATGCCTGCTTAAGGGGAAAGCAGCAGAGACGCCTCAAGCAAGCACAAGCACATGGTGGTGGGAATATGTCCAGTGACGGGAACACAGGGCAGAATTCAGGAACCCAGCTTGGCATGGATGGAAAGTCTAGCAAGCAAAAATATTCCAAAAAGAAAGGATATGGCTATTGGCTAGAGAAGGATTAAGGCGATAGAAGGATAAGAAAGAGATTTCTATCCCAAAAGCCAAGGGAGATAAGGTTCGAAAAGAGTCCTGAATGGAAACCATCTCCTTAAGCCTATCAAAACCGATTGAAAGCGGATAAGAAGGCTTAGAGAAGACTTCAAAGGAGATGAGATCCTTGACTCAAGGAGAGTCCTTACGAGAGAAGGTGGCCTATCCGAAAAATGTGGGATAACTAAGAGAGAGTGTTTGAGTAGGACACTCCTCGACTGGTATAAAAAGAGGACTTGGGTTCAGTTCTAAACACATCGAGTAATACAAACTCAAGTGTGTGGGTAGCTAGAGTCTTTGGGTGCTCTTAGAGAGAGACTCTTCTTTTGTAAAGAGTTCCTTTATTATCAATAAAGGTTAAGAAAGAGTTCTCGTAATATTGTCTTCTTACTTTGCTTTTGCGCTGTTGGCTCTTATTTTTCTTTTGGCACAGGCTCAGAAAGTTGGGCTGGTTAGGTGGACACATCTAGCGCCATCACACTAGAGTTACGCTGATCCCACAAATGATGGTGTGACACCTACTATGGTGGTGACGAGTGATGGAGAATTAGGGTTCGATTCCGGATAGGGAGCCTGAGAAACGACTACTACATCCAAGGAAGGCAGCAGGAGCACAAATTACCCAATCTGACACGAGGATGTAGTGATAATAAATAACATTATTGGGCTCTTCGAGTCTGGTAATTGGAATGAGAAGGAGAGCATGGTGGTCGTCGCAAAATTCGAGGCGCAAGCTCGGGCGTAGTAGTCATCGGTGCAGATCTTGGTGGTAGTAGCAAATATTAAAATGAGAACTTTGAAGGCCAAAAAGGGAAAAGGTTCCATGTGAACGACACTTGCACATGGGTTAGTCAATCCTAAGAGATGGGAAAGCCCATCAGATAGCGCCTAGGCGCGAGCTTCGAAAGGTGATCTGGTTAAAATTTTAGAACCGGGACGTGGCGGCTGACGATAACGTTAGGGAGTTCAGAGATATCGGTAGGGGCCCCAAAAAGAGTTATCTTTTTTGTTTAACAGCCTGCCCACCCTAGAAACGGCTCAGCCGAAGGTAGGCTTCAGCGGCTAGAAGAGCACCGCACATCGCGTGGTGTTCGGTGTGCCCCCGATGGCCATTGAAAATCTGGAGGACCAAGTGCCTCCCATGCCCGGTTGTACTCATAACCGCATCAGGTCTCCAAGGTGAACAGCCTCTGGTTGATGGAACAATGTAGGCAAGGGAAGTTGACAAAATGGATCTGTAACCTCGGGAAAAGGATTGGCTCTGAGGGCTGGGCACAAGGGTCCTAGTCCCAAACCCGTCAGCTGTCAATAGACTGCTCGCGCCGCTATCGCGGTGAGAGCGTGTCGTCACATGCCGGCTGGGGATGGACTAGGAATAGTTCTTTTAGGGGCCTTTCCTGGGCGTCGAACAGCCAACTTAGAACTGGTATGGACAAGAGGAATCCGACTGTTTAATTAAAATAAAGCATTGCGATGGTCCCTGCAGATGCTCACGCAATGTGATTTCTACCTAGTGCTCTAAATGTCAAAGTGAAGAAATTCAATCAAGCGCGGGTAAACGGCGAGAGTAACTATGACTCTGTTAAGGTAGCCAAATGCCTTGTCATCTAATTAGTGATGCACATGAATGGATTACGAGATTCCCATTGTCCCTGTCTACTATCCAACAAAACCACAGCCAAGGGAATAGGCTTGGCAGAATCAGCGAGGAAAGAAGACCCTGTTGAGCTTGACTCTAGTCCGACTTTATGAAATGACTTGAGAGGTGTAGGATAAGTGGGAGCCGAAAACTGCGAAAGTGAAATACCACTACTTTTAACATTATTTTACTTATTTCGTGAATCGGAGGCGGGGCGTCGCCCCTCTTTTTGGACCCAAGGTCAGCTTTGGCTGGCTGATCTGGGCAGAAGACATTGTCTGGTGGGGAGTTTGGCTGGGGCGACACATCTGTTAAAAGATAATGCAGGTGTCCTAAGATGAGCTCAACGAGAATAGAAATCTCGTGTGGAACAAAAGGGAAAAAGCTTGTTTGATTCTGATTTCCCGTACGAATATGAACCGTGAAAGCGTGGCCTATCAATCCTTTAGACCTTCAGAATTTGAAGCTAGAGGTGTCAAAAATAACTGGCTTGTGGCAACCAAGCGTTCATAGTGACGTGGCTTTTTAATCCTTCCATGTCGACTCTTCCTATCATTGTGAAACAGAATTCACAAAGTGTTGGATTGTTCACCCACTAATGTGAGACAGGTTAGTTCTAGCCTACTGATGCCCCAGTCATGATAGTAATTCAACCTAGTATGAGAGGAACCATTGATTTGCACAATTGGTCATCGCGCTTGGTTGAAAAGTCAGTGGAGCGAAGCTACCGTGCATTGGATTATGACTGAATGCCTCTAAGTCAGAATCCGGGCTAGAAGCGATGCATGCGCCCGTCGTCCGATTGCAGACCTGCAGTAGGGGCCACCCGGCCCCCAAAGGCACATGTTGTTGGCCAAACCCACGCGGCAGAGGAGCCTCGTGGGCTGCCTTAAAGTGTGATTCCCACCGAGCGACAGGTAGAATCATTTGTAGACGACTTAAATATGCGATGGGATATCATAAGTGGCAGAGTGACCTTGCTGCCATGATCTAGTAAGACTCAGCCCTTTGTCGCTTCGATTAGTCCCTCCACCCCCTCCCCCATTTCCCAAAGCCACCTCAACAATTGTCCCTCTCTTTTCGGCAATCGATGCCCGAGGTCTGAAATCGTCCCTTAAGATAATGACCTGGAAAAAGAAGCAAGTCCTTTGGGCTTGTGAAGAATGAGAAACACAAGGGAAAAACACTTGGAAACATATCGGGAAGCATTGGGGAACTATGTGTGACTCCAATAAAATATTTATAAATCAAACAGAAACTTGTCCCCCGATGCTGTCCCACGGTAAAGTACTGCCCAGTGAGCGAGCCAGGGGAGCCGTGTCACATGGACACAGGGCATAGGATGCATGACTCGGCAGTCCCCAGCAGGAACGGCATGGGCCGCTAGCCCAGCGTACGGCAGTGGTGGGCGCGCCAGCCAGGCCACGGGCGCCCATCGCGAGCCAGGCCCCTCGTCCCTGCCCCTCGACTTATTTCCCAGCGAGCGAGCCAGGGGAGCCACATTACACAGAACCTGGTCATGGGAGGCATGCCTTGGCCACCCGCAGCAGGCACCGCATGGGCTGCTTGCCCACCGTGCGGCAGCGATGGGCGCGTCAGCTAGGCTAGTGGCGCCCATCGTGAGCAAGCCCCCTCGTCCCTGACCCTCAACATAGTGCCCAGCGAGTGAGCCAGGAGAGCCGCATCGCATGGACACTGGGCAGAGGAGGCACGCCTTGGCAGCCCCCAGCAGGCATAGCATAGGCTGCTTGCCCAGCGTGCTGCAGCTGTGGGCGCGCCAGCCAGGCTATGCGCGCCCATCGCGAGCTAGCCCCTCGTCCCTACCCCTCGACTTAGTGCCCAGTGAGCGAGGCAGGGGAGCCGTGTCACAGGGACCCTGGGCACGAGAGTCATGCCTCAGCAGCCCCCAGCAGGCATGGCATGGGCTGCTTCCCCAGCGTGAGGCTGCGGTGGGCGCGCCAACCTGGCCACAGGCGCCCACCGAGAGACAACCCCCTCGTCCCTGCCCCTTGACTTACTGCCTAGCGAGCGAGCTAGGGGAGCCACATCGCATGGACCCTAGGCACGGAAGGCGTGACGCGGCAGCCCCAGCAAGCATGGCATGGGCTGCCAGCCCAGCATGCAGCAGCGGTGGGCGAACCAGCCAGGCCACGGGCGCCCGTCGAGAGCCAGCCCTCTCGTCACTGTCGCTCGACTTACTGCCCAGCGAGTGTGCCAGGAGAGCCGCGTTGCACGGACCCCGATCACGGAAGGCATGCCTCAGAAGCCCCCAGCAGGCACCAAATTGGCCGTTTGCCCACCATGCGGCCTCGGTGGGCACACCAGCAAGGCCACGGGCAAGCGAGCCAGGGGAGCCGCGTCGCATGGACATTGGGCATAGGAGGCATGCCTTGACAGACCCCAGCAAGCATGGCATGGGCTGCTTGCCCATGGTACGGCAGCTGTGGGCGCGCAAGCCAGGCTACGGGCGCCCATCACGAGCCTGCCCCCTCGTCCCTGCCTTCCAGTTACTGCCCAGCGAGCGAGGCAGGGGAGCCGCGTCATACGGACCCCTGGGCATGAGAGTCATGCCTCAGCAGCCCCCAGCAGGCACGGCATGGGCTGCTTTCCCAGCGTGCAGCAGCGGTGGACGCATCAGCCAGGCCTCAAGCGCCCATTGCAAGCCAGCCCCCTCGTCCCTGCCGCTCGACTTACTGCCCAGCTAGCGAGCAATGAGAGCCGCACCACATGGACACTAGGCATGAGAGTCATGCCTTGGTAGCCCCCAGCAGGCATGGCATGGGCTGCTTTCCCAGCGTGCGGGAGCTGTGGGCGTGCCAGCCAGGCTACGGGCGCCCATCACGAGCCAGCCCCCTCGTCCCTGCCCTCCACCTACTACCCAACGAGCAAGGTAGGGGAGCCGCGTCACACGAACCCTGGGCATGAGAGTCATGCCTCAGCTGTCCCCAGCAGGCACAACATGGGCTGCTTTCCCAGCGTGCAGCAGCGGTGGACGCGCCAGGCAGGCCACGAGCGCCCATCGCGAGCCAGCCCCTCGTCCCTGCCCCTCGACTTACTGCCCAGCTAGCGAGCAAATGCTGCCAGCCAAGCCAAGGGTGCACATCACGAGCCAGCTCCCTCGTCCCTGCCCCTCCACTTACTGCCCAGCAAGTAAGCGAGGGGAGCCGCGTCGCATGAACACTGGGCATAGGAGGCATGCCTCGGCAGCCCCCAGCAGGCACAGCATGGGCTGCTTGCCCAGCGTGCAGCAGCTTTTGGCGTGCCAGCCAGGCCACGGGTGCCCATCGCAAACAAGCCCCCCCCATCCCTGCCCTCCACTTACTGCCCAGCGAGTGAGCCAGGAAAGCCGTGTCACATGGACCCTGGGCACCGGAAGCATGCCTCGGCAGCCCCCCAAGCAGGCACGGCATGGGTCAACTGCCCAGAGTGCGGCAGCGGTGGGCGTGCCAGCCAGGCCAGTTGTGCCCATCACGAGCCAGCCCCCTCGTCCCTGCCCCTCGACATAGTGCCCAGCGAGCGAGCCAGGGGTGCCATGTCGCATGGACCCTAGCCACGGGAGGCATGCCTCGGCCGCCCTCAGCATGGGCCTGCTTGCCCAGCGCGCACGCCACTCGGGTGCCCATTACGAGTCGGCCCCCTCGTCCCTGCCCCTCCATTTACTGCCCAGTGAGTGAGCCAGGAGAGACGCGTCGCACGGACACTGGGCACAGGAGGCATGCCTTGGCAGGCCCCAGCAGGCACGGCAAGGGCTGCTTGCCCAGCGTGAGGGAGCGGTGGGCGTGACAACCAGGCCACGCGCACCCATCGCGAGCCCGCCCCCTCGTCCCTGCCCCTCAACAGTGTGCCCAGTGTGGCACGAACCCCGGGCATGAGAGGCACTTCTTGGCAGCCCCCAGCAGGCATGGCATTGGATGCTTACCCAGTGTGCGGGAGTGATTTGGGGGCCAGCGAGGCCATGGGCGCCCACCGCGAGCCAGCCCTTTCATCACTGCCCCTCGACATAGTGCCCAGCGAGAAAGCCAGGTCAGCCACGTCGCACAGACCCTGGGCACGGGAAGCATGCCTCGGCTGCCCACATTAGGCACTGCATGGGCTGGTTGCCCAGCGTGCAGCAGCAGTGGGCGCGCCAGCCAGGCCACAGGCGCCCATCACGAGCTAGCCCCTCAACATAGTGCCCAGTGAGCGAGTCAGGGGAGCCGCGTCGAGCGTCGGGCAGACCCTGGGCCCGGGAGGCACGCCTTAACAGCCCCCAGCAGCCACTGCATGGGCTGCTTGCCTAGCTTGCAGCAGCGGTGGGTGTGCCAGCCAGGCCACGGGTGCCCATCACAAGCCAGCCCCCTTGTCCCTGCCCCTCGACTTACTGCCCAGCGTGCGAGCCAGGGGTGCCACAGCAGTCCCCAGCAGGGATGGCCTCGGCCAAGTGCCTAGCATGAGGCAGTGGTGCGCCCGCCAGCCGGGCCAGTGGTGCCCATTGCGAGCCAGCCCCCTCGTCCCCGAACCTCGACATAGTGCCCAGCGAGCAAGCTAGGGGAGCTGCGTTGCATGGACCCTGGGCATGCGAGGCAGGCCTCGGCAGCCCCAAGCAAGCATGGTATGGGCCAAGTGCCAAGTGTGCGGCAGCGATGGGCCCCCCAACTAGGCCATGGGCTTCCATCGAAAGCTAGTGCCCACGTCCTTGCCCCTCAACTTACTGCCCATCGAGCGAGCCGGGGGGGCTGCGTCGCATGGGCCCTGGGCCCAGGAAGCATGCCTTGAAAGCCCCCAACGGGCATGGCACTGGCCAAGTTCCCAGCGTGCGGCAGCCGTGGGTGCGCCAGCCGGGCCAGCGACGCCCATCGTAAGCCAGCCCCTCGTCCCTGACCGTCGACGTAGTGCCCAGCGAGTGAGCCAAGGGAGCTGCGTCGCATGGACACTGGGGATGGGAGGCATGCTTTGGCAGCCCCCAGCAGGCGCTGCATGGGCTGCTCGCCCAGCGCGCGGCAGCAGTGGGCACGCCAGCCAGGCCACAGGCGCCCATCGCGAGCTAGCCCCTCGACATAGTGCCAAGCGAGCGAGCAAGAGGAGCCGCATCGCATGGACCCTGGGCATGGGAGGCACGCCTCGGCAGCCCCCAGCAGGCATGGCATGGGCTTCTTTCCAAGCGAGCGGGAGCGGTTTTAACGCCAGCCAGGCCACGTGCGCCTATCACGAGCCAGCCCCCGCGTCCCTGCCCCTCGACTTACTGCCCAGCGAGCGAGCCAGGGGTGCCGTGTCGCATGGACCCTTGGCATGAGAGGCATGCATCGGCAGCCCCCAACAGACACGGCATGGGCCAAGTGCCCAGCGTGCGGCACCGGTGGGCACGCCAGCCAGGCCAAC
>JAJFZO010000034.1:7880000-7882500 GCA_021397835.1 Moringa oleifera
TGGCAGTGCGCTCCATCGCGATGGTGCTTCGGCACCTGTGTGCTCTCGACGTCGACCAGCGGGCTTCCCATTCGACCTGTCTTAAAACACGGATCAAGGAGTCTAACATGCGTGCGAGTCAACTGGTGAGCAAACCCGTAAGGCGTAAGGAAGCTAATTGGCAGGATCCCTCGCGGGTGCACCGTCGACTGACCTCGATCTTTCAAGAAGGGATCGAGTGCGAGCATGCCTATCGAGACCCAAAAGATGGTGAACTATGCCTGAGCGAGGCGAAGCTAGAGGAAACTCTGATAGAGGCCTGCAGCGATACTGACGTGCAAATCGTTCATTTGATTTAGATATAGGGGTGAAAGACTAATCGAACCGTCTAGTAGCTGGTTCCCTCTGAAGTTTCCCTCAGGATAGCTGGAGCTCAGATGCGAGTTTTATAGGGTAAAGCCAATGATTAAAGGCATCGGGGGCGTAACACCCTTGAACTATTCTCAAACTTTAAATAGGTAGTACGGGGCGACTGCCACGTTGAACTGTCCCACGGAATCGAGAGCTCCTAGTGGGCCATTTTTTGTAAGCAAAACTGGTGATGTAGGATGAAGCAGAAGCTGGCTTACGATGCCCAACTATGCTCTAACCTAGAACCCACAAAGGGTGTTGGTCGATTAAGACAGCAAGATGGTGGTCATGGAAGTGGAAATCGACTAAGGAGTGCGTAACAACTTACCTACCGAATCAACTAGCCCCGAAAATGGATGGCACTAAAACGCGTGACCTATACCCAGCCATTAGGGCAAGGGCCAAGCCACAATGAGTAGAAGGGCGCAGTGGTCGCCGTAAAACTCGAGGCGTTAGCCCAAGCTGAGCAACCATCGGTGCAGATCTTGGTGGTACTAGCAAGTGTTCAAATGAGAACATTGAAGGCCAAAGACGGGAAAGGTTTCATGTGAATGACACTTGGGTTAGTCGATCCTAAGAGATGAGGGAAGCCCGTTGGATAGCGCCTCAGCACGAGCTTCGAAAGGGGATCAAGTTAAAATTTTAGAACCGGGACGTGGCAGCTGACAGTAACGTTTGGGAGTCCAAAGCGTCGATGAGGGCCCTGAAAAGAGTTATCTTTTCTGTTTAACAGCCTGCCCACCCTAAAAATGGCTCAGTCGAAGTTAGGATCCCATGGCTGGAAGAGCACCGCATGTCGCAAGGTGTCCGGTGTGCCCCTGGTGGCCCTTGAAAATCCGAAGGACTGAGTGCCTCCCACGCCCGATCGTACTTATAACCGCATCAGGTCTCCAAGGTGAACAGCCTCTGGTCGATGGAACAATGTAGACAAGGGAGGTCAACAAAATTGATTCGTAACCTCAGGAAAAGGATTGGCTCTCCGGGTTGGGCACGGGGGTCCCAGTCTTGAACTTGTCGGTTATCGATGGACTGCTCAAGATGCTCTCATGATGAGAGCGAGTTATTGCGTGCCGACCAGGGGATGGACTGGAAACGATTCCCTCGAGGGGCTTCCTCGGGCATCATGAGCCAACCTCTTGACATAGTGCATAGCGAGCGAGCCAGGGGAGCAGCATCGCACAGACCTTGGGCACGGAAGTCACGCCTTGGTAGCCCCCAGCAGACACGGCATGGGCTACTTGCCCAGCGTGCAGTAGCGATGATCGAGGTAGGGGAGCTGCATCACACAGACCCTGGGCATGAGAGGCATGCCTCGGCAGCCCCCAGTAGGAATGGCATGGGCAGCTTGCCTAGTGTGCGATAGCGGTGGGAGCTCTAGCCAGGCACAAGGCGCCCATCGCGAGCCAACCCCCTCGTCCCTGTCCCTCGACATAGTGCCCAGCGAGTGTGAGCCAGGGGAGCCAAATTGCTCGGACCCTGGGAATGGGAGGCATGCCTTGGCTACCCCCAGGCAGAACGCCAAGGGCTGCATACCCAACGTGCGGCTGCAGTGGGCACGCCAGCTAGGCCATGGAAGCCCATCATGAGCCAACCCCTCAACATAGTGGCCAGGGAGCGAGTTTGAGGAGCCTCGTCCCATGGACCCTGGCTACGGGAGGCACGCCTCAACAGCCCCTAGCAAGCAAGGCATGGGCAGCTTGCCCGACATGCGGCAGTGGTGGCACACCAACTAGGCCACAGGCGGCCATCACGAGCCAGCCCCCTCGTCGTTGCCCCTCAACATAGTGCCCAACGAGCGAGCTAGAGGAGCCGTGTCGCACGGACCCTAGGCGCGGGAAGCATGCCTCAGAAGCCCCCAGCAGGCAGATTATGGGCTGCTTGCCCAACTTGCGATAGCGATGGGCACGCCAACAAGGCCAATGGCACCAATCGCGAGCCCGCCCGCTCGTCCCCAATCCTTGACGAAGTGCCTAGCGAGCGAGCTAAGGGAGCCATGTCGCGTGGACACTGGGCACGGGAGGAATGCCTCAGCAGCCCCCAGCAGGCACGGCATGGGCTGCTTGCCCTGCGTGCGACAGCGGTGGGTGCGCAAGCCAAGCCACGGGCGCCC
>JAJFZO010000034.1:7887500-7890000 GCA_021397835.1 Moringa oleifera
CACTGCATAGACTGCTTGCCTAATGTGCGGGAGCGGTAGGCACACCAACCAAGCCACGGGCGCCTATCGCGAGCCAGCCCCTTCGTCCCTGCCCCTTGACAAAGTGCCCTACGAACGAGCTTAGGGAGCCGCATCGCACGAACCCTGGGCATGGGAGGAATGCCTTGGCAGCCCCCAATAGGCATAGCATGGGGCGCATGCCCAGCCTGTGGCAACGGTGGACGCTCTAACCAAGCCACGGGCACCCATCGCAAAGGAGCCCCCTCGTCCCTGTCCTTCGACGTAGTGCCTAGTGAGTGAGCCAGGGGGCCACGTTGCACGGACCCTCGGCACGGGAGGCATGCCTTGGAAGTCCCCAGTAGGCACGACATGGGCTGCTTACCTGGCGTGCTGAAGCGATAAGGGCGCTAGCCAGGCCACGGGCGCCCATTGCGATTCAGCCCCTCGACGTTGTGCCGGTGGAGCGAGCCAGGGGAGCTGCGTTGCACGAACCCTAGGCATGGGAGGCATACCTCAGCAACCCCTAGGAGACACAGCATGGACTGCTTGCTCAGCTTGTGGAAGCAGTGGGGGCGCCAGCCAGGCCACTGGCACCCATCGCGAGCCAGGGGAGCCACTTCTCACAGACCTTAGGTACGGGAGGCACACCTGGGCAGAGCCCAGCAGGCATGGCATGGGCTTCTTGCCCTGTGTGTCAGAGCGGTGGGCCAGCCAGCCAGGCCACGGGCGCCCATTTAAGCCAGCCCCCTTGTCCCTGCCCCTCGACTTACTGCCTAGCGTGTGATCTAGGGGTGCCACAGTAGTCCGCAGCAGGCACGACACCTGCCTTGCCGGGGGCAGTCTAGTCGAGCCAACTGTGAGCACGCTATAAGGCTCGACACGTGATGTGGGCGTTGATTTCATGGGGAAGCTGGGCTTGGCCGTGTCCCCTGGCTGTGATGGAGCCTGAAGGCAACCATGCGGTGGCTGAAGGTGTGCGGGACAGGGAGCCAACATGCACCCTGGGCGAGGCAGAGGCACAACTGCCCCAGCCTATTGGCCGCAATGCCCTTTTGTGAAATTGGTGTGAATTGACAGTCTTTTCATCATGAAATTTGTCCTTAAATGACTTAAATAAATCGTGTAATTCATGAGGAGTTTGCCCCTGAAGTTTGGGATCATTTCGACTCACAAGCTTTTTTTGATGATTTTTTCAATTTTTGGTTGTAGAAAATTTATTAAAAAAATTTAATCCTCAAAAAATTCTAAAATTTTTGCTGGTGGTAGATATGATTATTCTCCATTTATATATAAAATTTCAGCTCCAAATTCCAAGTAAACAATTTTTTAGACCCATTATGATGACTCAAACATATTTATGTTTTCTCTTGTTAGGAGTGAAATTTCATTTAAGACTCTTTAGGGGGGAGGTGGTCACGTAGCTTGCTGGGTGCCAACGGGCCATGCGTGCTCCCCCCTGCCCATCCCACATGGGCAGCCGCTGGGCTTGGGGAACCCAGCGCGCATGGCATGGGCAGGGCGACTTGCTGCCTTGCCCATCCAACCGATGGTGCGTGGCTATAGCGGCCACCATCGCAGGCAAGCAGGCCGCCAGTGATGTCGGCCGAAGAATGTGGGATGCCTGATCAGTAGCCAATGGAGTGGGGAAAATGTGGGAAATGAAATCCACTAAATTATGCTCAACGAAATGAGAAACATGGGGATAATGAGCTGGGATATGGCTAGACAAGCTCGACGGTGTGGGCGGCAAAGCTAATGATGATGCATGCTACGTGAGGACCACATTACTGGGGGGAATTTTGAGCATGCAGAGTGCTTCATCGTAGGATCCCAACGCTTAGGCTTGCCTATGCGAACTCGTTGCGCAGCGCAATCAACGACACAATCATCGGCCATTAGCATCGAGCGAGCCACACGGCCAGCCTGGGCACGATGTGACACCCCTGCTGCCAAGGCCTCATCGATGGTCCCTTGCCATCGAAGAATTATCCCTCGCTATCAAAACAATTTCGCGCTTAGTGGCTTAGGTGCGGTGGCACTCAATGACCTGCATGATCGATGGGCCTTTTGCTCATCGGCTTGTAGCTCGTTTGGTGCTGTTACTGCCCATTTGTACGTGCGACGTGTGAGTGGTGATCTAGTCATGCGCATTGGCAGGCTTCATGCTCTCGCATCAAACTGTCGGTTAGCACGTCATTTCAAGCTCGACCCCGAGCCATACGTTGGCTTTTCGTGGGTGACATCGGGACCCTGTGTTACGTGCCTTCACAAATGAAAATTGATTATTTGAATCAGCTGTCTTTGCACCATGTCCCTTGTGGGCATGGGTGGAAACCTCAGCCAGGCCTCGTGCTCCAAGCGCAGCTTGCTTCGGCATACGACTGTTTTGGCATGCGGCTACTTGGTCGTCCCCTTGTGTGCGAAAAGTGTTGCGACAAGAGTGGCCTCGGCCTCTGCTTGTCCAAGGAAAAGCAATTTTCCTATGTCCCATCGATTTTGA
>JAJFZO010000034.1:7897500-7992500 GCA_021397835.1 Moringa oleifera
ACTTACTGCTCAGCGAGCGAGCCATGGGAGCCATGTCGCATGGACCCTGGGAATCAGAGGCATGCCTCGACAGCCCCCAGCAGGCACGGCATGGGCTGCTTGCCCAGCGTGTGGCAGCGGTGGGCGCACCAGCCAGGCCACGGGCTTCCATCACAAACTAAGCCCCTCGTCCCTGACCCTCGACGTAGTGCCCAATGAGCAAGCCAGGGGAGCCGCGTTGCACGAACACTAGGCACGGGAGGTATGCCTCGACAACCCCTAGCAGGCACGGCATGGGCTGCTTGCCCAGCGTGCGGCAGCGATGGGTGCGCCAGCCAGGCCACTAGTGCCCATCGCGAGCCAGCCACGTCGTCATTATCCCTCGACATAGTGTGCAACGTGCAAGCCATGGGAGCCACGTCACATGGACCCTGGGCATGGGAGGCATGTCTTGGAAGCCCCCACAAGGCACGGCCAAGTGCCCAGCGTGCGACAGTTGTGGGCGCAACAGCCAGGCCAGTGGTGCCCATCGCAAGCCAATCACCTCATCCTTGACCCTTGACGTAGGGCCCAGCGAGTGAGCAAAGGGAGCCACGTCGCATGGACACTGGGCACGGGAGGCACGCCTCGGTAGCCCCCAGTAGGCATGGCATGGGCTGCTTGCCCAGGTGCGGCAGCGGTGGGCGTGCCAGCTAGGTCACGGGTGCCCATCGCAAGCCAGCCCCCTTAACCCTGCCCTTCGACATGGAGCCCAGCGAGCGAGCCAGGGGAGCCGCATCGCATGGATGCTGGGCATGGGAGGCATGCCTCGGCAGCCCCCGGCAAGCATAACATGGGTTACTTGCCTAGTGTGCAGCAGCGGTGGGTGCGCTTGCCAGGCCACAGGCGCCTATCGCGAGCCAGCCCCTCGACTTACTGCCCAGTGAGCGAGTGAGGGGAGCCACATCACACAGACCTTGGGCATGAGAGGCATGCCTCGATAGCCCCCAGCAGGCACGACATGGGTTGCTTGCCCAGCGTGCGATAGCGATGAGCACGCCAGCCAAGCCACGGGCGCCCATCGCAAGCCAGCCCCCTCGTCCCTACCAATCAACATGGTACTGAGCAAGCGAGCAATGGGGGACATCGCACAGACCCTGGGCATGGGAGACATGCCTTGGCAGCCCCCAAAAGGCACAGCGTGGGCTGCTTGCCCAGCGTGCGGCAACGATGGGCGCGCTAGCCAGGCCACGGATACCCATCGTGAGCCAGCCCCCTCGTCCCTGTCCTCGACATGGTGCCTAGTGTACGAGCCAGGGGTGCCACAACAGTCCCCAGCAGGCACAGCGCCAGCATTGCTAGTGGCGCCCCACATGAGCCAACCGCGAGCATGCTGTGAGGCTCGGCACGTGTTGTGGGCGTTGATTTCATGGGCAAGCGGGCTTGGCCATGTCCCCTGGCTGTGATGGACCCTGAGGGCAGCCATGGGGTGGCTGGAGGTTCGCTGGACTGGGCAGCCAGCATGCACCTGGGCCAGGCAGAGGCACAGTTGCCCCAGCCTGTTGGTCACAATTCCCAGTTGCGAAATTGGTGTGAATTAATAGTCTTTTCATCATAGAATTGGTCCCGAAATGACTCAAATAAATTGTGTAATCAATGAGGAGTCTGTCCTGAGGTTTGGGATCATTTCGACTCACAGGCTATTTTTGACGATTTTTTCAATTTTTGACTGTAGAAAATTGATTAAAAAAAATTTAGCGCCCAAAAAATTCTGAAATCCTTTCTAGTGGTAGATATGATTATTCTCCATTTATGTACAAAATTTCACCTCAAAATTCCAAGTAAATAACTTTTTAGGCCCATTATGATGGCTCAGACATATTGATGTTTCCAAGCTTGCTGGGTGCCAACGGGCCATTCGTGCTCCCCCCCCTGCCCATCCCACATGGGCAAGCGCTGGGCTTGGGAAACCCAGCACGCATGGCATGGGTAGGGTGGCTTACTACCTTGCCCATCCAGCCAGTGGTGCGTGGCCGTGGCGGCCACCACCACCAGTCGGCAGGTGGCCGACGACGTCGGTCGAAGAGTGTGGGATGCCCTTTCAGTAGCCAACGGAGTGGGGAAAACATGGGAAACGGAATCTGCTAAATTGTGGGCAATGAAATGAGAAAAATCATGGGATAATGAGCTAGGATGTGGCTAGACAAGCTCGACGGTGTGGGCGACAAAGCTAACGATGATGCAGGCTACGCGATGGCCAAATCACTGGGGGGATTTTGATCATGCCGAGTGCTTCGTCGCAGGCCCTCGAGGCGGCGAATGCGGGGTTGGATCTCAACTCTCAAGCTTGCCTAGGCAGACTCATTGTGCAGCGCGATTGATGACACAATCGTCGACAGTTAGCATCAAGCAAGCCATAAGGCCAGCCTGGGCACCGCGCGACAACCCTGTTGTCAAGGCCTCATGTGTGGGAAAAACGTGGGAAACGAAATCCGCTAAATCGTGGGATAATGAGCTGGGATGTGGTTAGACAAGCTCGATGGTATGGGTGATGAAGCAAAAATGATGCATGCTACATGGGGCCCAAATCGCTGGGGAGATTTCGAGCATGCGGAGTGCTTTGTCGTAGGCCCTTGAGACGACAGATGCAGGGTTGGATCTCAACGCTCAGGCTTGCCTAGACGGACTCATTGCGCAGCGCGATCGATGAAATGATCATTGATCATTAGTATCGAGCAAGCCACAGAGCCAGCTTAGGCACGACGTAACACCTCTGCTGCCAAGGCCTCATCGATGGGAAATATGTGAGAAACAAAATCCACTAAATCGTGGGATAATGAGCTGGGATGTGGCTAGACAAGTACCACGGTTTGGGCGATGAAGCTAATGATGATGCATGCTATGCGAGGGCCAAATCGTTGAGGGGATTTCGAGCATGCGGAGTGCTTCGTTGTAGGCCCTCGAGGCCATCGATGTGGGGTTAGATCCCGATGCTCAGGCTTGCCGAGGTGGACTCACTGTGTAGCACGATCGACGACACGATCGTCGGCCGTTAGCATCGAGCAAGCCACACGACCAGCCTGGGCACCATGTGACACCCCTATTGCCAAGGCCTCATCAATGGTCCATTGGCATTGAAGAATCATCCCTCGTTATCGAAACAATTTCGCGCTTAGTAGCTTAGGTGCAGTGGCACTCGATGACCTGCATGATCGATGGGCCTTTCGCTCGTCGGCTTGCAGCTCGTTTGGTGTTGTTGCTGCCCATTTGTACGTGCGACGTGTGAGCGGTGATCTAGTCATGCACGTTGGCAGGCTCCATGCTCCTACATCGAACTATTGGCTAGCACGTCGCTTCAAGCCTGACCCCGAGCCATACGTTGGCTTTTCGTGGGTAACATCGGGACCCTGTGTCGCGTGCCTTCACAAACGAAATTTGATGATTCGAGTCAGCTGTCTTTGCACCATGTCCCCTCGTGGGCATGGGTGGAAACCTAATCTAGGCCTCATGGTCCAATGCAGCTTGCTTCGGCATGCGGCTACTTTGGCACACAGGAGCTCAGTCGTCCCCTCGGGTGCAAAAAGTGTTGCGACAGGAGTGGCCTTGGCCTCTGCCTATCCAAGCGAAAGTATTTGTCCCATGTCCCATCAATTTTGAACGATGACCGCGATAGCTTTGGCCTCAGTGAGCCTAGTCGATCTCACCAGTAGTCATTTGCTTGTCTCAAAGATTAAGCCATGCATGTGTAAGTATGAACTAATTCAGACTATGAAACTGCGAATGGCTCATTAAATCAGTTATAGTTTGTTTGATGGCACCTACTACTTGGATAACCGTAGTAATTCTAGAGCTAATACATGCAACAAACCTCGACTTTTGGAAGGGGCGCATTTATTAGATAAAAGGTCAACGCGGGCTTCTCCTGTTGCTCTGATGATTCATGATAACTCGATGGATCGTAAGGCCATCGTGCCGGCAACGCATCATTCAAATTTCTGCCTTATCAACTTTCGATGGTAGGATAGTTGTCTACTGTTAGATCCTTGAATCTAAGTACCAAGGCGTAGGCATGGCAAGTCTTGCTCCATGCTTGGACCTACAAGTGTGGAGGACCACGCTAGCAAGGGAAAAAGGCATGAGTTAGATATGAAAATGAATGCAGGAGACTTGGTGAGAAATCGAGTTTCATACTTATAGTGGCGAGATTCGCTGGTGAGTTAGGAACGTTGTGGAGTGAGGGACAAAGCACACAATTGGACCCATAAGCCCGTTTAAGGGGAAAGCGGTAGAGATGCCTCAAGCAAGCACCAGCACACGGTGGTGCGAATATGTCCAGTGACGGGAACACAGGGCAGAATCCGGGAACCCAGCTTGGCATGGATGGAAAATCTAGCAAGCAAAGATATTCCACAAAGAAAGGATATGGCTATTGGCTAGAGGAGGATCAAGGCAATAGAAGGATAAGAAAGAGATGTCTATCCCAAAAGCCAAGGGAGATAAGGCTCCAAAAGAGTCCTAAATGAAATCCACCTCCTCAAGCCTATCCAAACCGGTTGAAAGTGGATAAGAAGTCTTAGAGAAGACTTCAAACGAGATGTGTTCCTTGACTCAAGGAGAGTCCTTGCGAGAGAAGGATGCTATCCAAACATTGAAGATAAGCCTCAATGAGATAAAGATTCATGATCAAGATTGGGTGGCCTATTCGAAAAACGTGGGATAACTAAGAGGGAGTGTTTGAATAGGACACTCCTCAACCAGTATAAAAAGGGGCTTAGGTTCAGTTGTAAAGACATTGAGTAATACAAACTCAAGTGTGTGGGTAGCTAGAGGCTTTGGGTACTCTTAGAGAGAGACCCTTCTTTTGTAAATAGTTCTTTTATTTTGAATCAAGGTTAAGAAAGAGTTCTCGTAATACTTTCTCCATACTTTGCTTTTACATTGTTATATCTTCTTCGTCGCTTGGCGTGGGTGTAGAAAGTTGGGCTGGCTAGGTGGATGCACTTAGTGCCATCATACTAGGGTTACGCTGATTCGGCAATAGACGGTGTGACAGTTTGGAGTCAGAGCGCGGTTTCGATCACCACTTTCTTGAACTTGTGTTGATCTTATCTTTGCCAAGGCCCCATGCTAAGAGGGACTAAGTCGATGCAAGAGCGCGTTGCTCGGTTGGAAGAGATCGGTTGGTGCATCGTCAGAGGAGTCGACATGCACATTGGCAGAGTTGATGGAGACAATTGCCCAGCGATAATCCTCGATGGTAGAGGACATCGAAAACGCGAAGGAGACTGTGAAGAGCCTTGAGACCGAGATCGTGTTGCTAAGAAGGGCTGCCCATACATCAACAGTAGGAGCGGACTCTACTGTGGCTAAGTTGAAGGTGCCAGAACCAAAGTCGTTATGTGGAGAGAGGAACGCCAAGGAGTTGGAGAACTTCTTGTGGGATATGGAGCAGTATTTCAAAGCAGCTCGAGTGCCCGTAAACGACCAGGTAATGATCACATCCATATACTTATCTGGTGATGCTAAGTTGTGGTGGCGCACCCGTATGCAGGATGATGCTATCATGGGAAGACCTAGCATTAATTCATGGGAGGCACTCAAAAAGGAATTGAAGGACTAATTCCTACCATGTAACACTTCGTTCATGGCTAGGAAACAACTGAAGCGCTTGAAGCAGACGGGCTCAGTGCAAGACTTTGTGAAGGAGTTTAGTTCCTTGATGTTAGACATCAAAAACATGTCGGAGGAAGATAGGTTGTTTAACTTCCTATCGGGCTTGTAGCCGTGGGCTCAAGCAGAACTGAGGCAGTAAGTTGTTAAAGACTTGCCCCTAGCATTTTCTGTGGCAGATAGCTTGGTGGATTTCAAGTATGTAGGTGATGCTTCCGAAAAAGGTGAGAAACGAGTGGAGGCTGGAAAGGAGATGAAAAAGCCCAAATGGCAAGGGCAAGAAAAAGAAAAATGTCGAGTCCAGCAAGCCTCAGAGCTCATTCCTTTCGAAGGGTAAGGGAAAGAATGTGGTCCAAGGGGGTTGCTTCTTATGCAACGGGCCACATTGAGCATGCGACTATCCACACAAGGAGAAATTAGTGGCGCTCATAGTAGCAGAGGAATCCCCCGAGGAAGAGGAAGGGAATGCCATAACTCGGGCGAACCCAATCTAATTGCTAAATGCGATCACACCCAAGAACTTGCAGAAAGGGTTGACCTATGTCCTGATGAAGGTAAACAGGAAGGATGTAATGGAAATGTTGGATACAGGAGCTACCAATAATTTCATCATGGAAAGAGAAGTGGGAAAGCTCGGGCTTAAGCTTTCTCCAGCCTCGGTCAAGTTCAAAGCAGCGAATGCTGAGGCAAAGGCAGTATGCGGAGCTGCCACTACAACCCTTAAAGTAGGTGAATGGAAAGGTACGTCCAACTTCATGATAACTCAGTTAGATGACTTCGATGTTATCTTGGGTCTAGAATTCTTCAAACAAGCCAAGACATTGGTGATGCCCCACTTAGGTGGATTACTCGTGGCTAATGAGCGAGCCCCGAGCCTAATCAAAACCAAAGCAGCAAGGGAGCTTTTGGTAAAAAGAAGTAGATCGGGTTACAATCTGCAAAGCAGTTTAAGTCAAAACTGCAAAAAGGTGAAGTGATGATGCTGGCAGCACTATTCGAGATGAAACCAAATCAGGCGGTGGCGGTACTTGACAAGAGTGCTGAAGTGTTGAGGGAATTCAATAACAGGATGCCATCGGAACTCCCCAAGACATTGCCTTCAAGGAGGAATGTTGATCATATAATCGGGAAGAAAGTTGGAGCAGTAGCTTATGGGTTGAAGCTACCACAACATCTAAGGACGCACCCAACATTCCACGTGAGCTTCCTCAAAGAGTTTCAGGAAGATGCCGATCACGGACGCAAGCAGGCTAAGTGTGCATCACCGGCAACTCGAGTTTAATTTGACAAGGAAATAGAGAAGATCCTTGATCATTAAAAGGAGGGCTATAGTAAGATGAATCGGAGGACATACTACTTAGTCCAATGGAACGGTACTAGTGAGGTGGATGCGAGCTGGGAAAAAGATACCACATTATGGCAATTCGAGGACCAGATCAAGGCGTAACATAACAATAAGCTGACGATGGTGTTGGGTTCTTGTGGTGGGGATGGTTTGTCAGACCCTTGAATCTGAGTGCCAAGGCATAGGCATGGTGAGTCTTGCTCCATGCCCGAACCTCTAAGTGTGAAGGACCACGCTAGCAAGGCAAAAACTCCTGAGTCAGATATAGGAACGAATGCGAGAGACTTGGTGAGAAATCGAGTTTCATACTCACAGTGGTGAGATACATTGATGAGTTGGGAATGTTATGGAGCAAGGAATAAAGCTTGCAAATAGACCCACAAGCCCGCTTAAGGGGAAAGCAGCAGAGATGCCTTAAGCAGGCACCAACACATAGTGGTGCGAATATGTCCAGTGACGGGAACACAAGGCAGATTTCAAAAACCCAACATGACATGGATGGAAAGTCCAACAAGTGAAGATATTCCACAAAGAAAGGATATGGCTATTGGTTGGAGGAGGATCAAGAATATAGAAAGATAAGAAAGAGATGTCTTTCCCGAAAGCCAAGTGAGATAAGACTCGAGAAGAGTCTTGAATGGGAACCACCTCCTCAAGCATATCCAAACCGATTAAAAGAGGATGAGAAGGCTTGGAGAAGACTTCAAAGGAGATGAGATCCTTGACTCAAGGAGAGTCCTTGCAGGAGAAAGATGCTATCCAAATGGAGAGTCCTTACGGGAAGAGGATGTTATACAAATATCCTTGAGTCATGGAGAGTCCTTGCGGGAGAAGGATGCTATTCGAAGATTCTTGACTCATGGAGAGTTCTTGTGGGAGGAGGATACTATCTAAACTTCGAAGATAAGCCTCAATAGGATAAAAGATTCAAGATCAAGATTGGGTGGCCTATCCGAATAACGTGGGATAACTAAGAGATAGTGTTTGAGTAGGACACTCCTTAACTAGTATAAAAAGGGGGCTTGGGTTCAGTTGTAAAGACATTGAGTAATACAAACTCAAGTGTGTGGGTAGCTAGAGGCTTTGGGTACTCTTAGAGAGAGACCCTTCTTTTGTAAAGAGTTCCTTTATTTTAAATAAAGGTTGAGAAAGAGTTCTGGTAACACTGTCTCCTTACTTTGCTTTTACATTGTTATCAAGACTTCTTCGCTTGGCATGGGCTTAGAAAGTAGGGCTAACTAGGTGGATGCACTTAGCGCCATCACACTAGGGTTACGCTGATCCCGTAACAAACAGTGTGACACCTACTATGGTTGTGATAGGTGACGAAAAATTAGGGTTCGATTCCGGAGAGGGAGCCTGAGAAATGGCTACCACACCCAAGAAAGGCAGTAGGCGCGCAAATTGCCCAATCGTGACATGGGGTGGTAGTGACAATAAATAACAATACTGGGCTCTTCAAGTCTGGTAATTGGAATGAGTACAATCTAAATTCCTTAACGAGGATCCATTGGAGGGCAAGTTTGGTGCCAGTAGCCACGGTAATTCCAGCTCCAATAGCGTATATTTAAGTTGTTGTAGTAAAAAAGCTCATAGTTGGACCTTGGGATGGGTCGGCCGGTCCACCTATGGTGTGCACCAGTTGGCTCGTCTCTATTGCCGACGATGCACTCTTGGCCTTAATTAGTCGGGTCATGCCTCTGGTGCTGTTACTTTGAAGAAATTAGAGTGCTCAAAGCAAGCCTACGCTCTGAATACATTAGCATGGGATAACATCATAGGATTTCGATCCTATTCTAGTGGCCTTCGGGATCGGAGCAATGATTAACAG
Source organism: Moringa oleifera (assembly GCA_021397835.1). Lineage (NCBI taxonomy): Eukaryota > Viridiplantae > Streptophyta > Magnoliopsida > Brassicales > Moringaceae > Moringa > Moringa oleifera. The sequence continues at coordinate 7,906,305 of JAJFZO010000034.1, forward strand.
GGACAGTCGAGGGCGTTCATATTTCATTGTCAGAGGTGAAATTCTAGGATTTTTGAAAGATGAACAACTGCGAAAGCATTTGCCAAGGATGTTTTCATTAATCAAGAACGAAAGTTGGGGGCTCGAAGACGATCAGATACCGTCCTAGTCTCAACCATAAACGATGCCGACCAGGGATCAGCAGATGTTGCTTTCAGGACTCCGCTGGCACCTTATGAGAAATCAAAGTCTTTGGGTTCCAAGGGGAGTATGGTCACAAGGCTAAAACTTAAAGGAATTGACGGAAGGGCACCACCAGGAGTGGAGCCTGCGGCTTAATTTGACTCAACACGGGAAAACTTACCAGGTCCAAATATGGTTAGGATTGACAAATTGAGAGTTCTTTCTTGATTCTATAGGTGGTGGTGCATGGTCGTTCTTAGTTGGTAGAGTGATTTCTCTAGTTAATTCCGTTAACGAATGAGACCTCAGCCTGCTAACTAACTACATGGAGATGACCCTCCATGACAGGCTTCTAAGAGGGACTATGGCCCTTAGGCTAAGGAAGTTTGAGGCAATAACAGGTCTGTGATGCCCTTAGATGTTTTGGGCCGCACACGCGCTACACTGATGTATTCAACGAGTTTATAGCCTTAGCCGACAGGCCGGGGTAATCTTTGAAATTTCATCATGACACGGATAGATCATTGCAATTATTGGTCTTCAATGAGGAATTCCTAGTAAACGCGAGTCATCAGCTCGCGTTGACTACGTCCCTGCCCTTTGTCCACACCGCCTATCGCTCCTATCGATTGAATGGTCTGGTGAAGTGTTCAGATCGTGGTGACGTGGACAGTTCACCGCTTGCAACGTCGTGAGAAGTCCACTGAACCTTATCATTTAGAGGAAGAAGTCGTAACAAGGTTTTCGTAGGTGAACCTATGGAAGGATCATTGTTTAACACTCGCTCAACGAAACGACCCATGAACACGTTGTAAACACACCAGCAGGACGGAGGGCTCTCGGGCCCGATGTCCCTCCTCGTGCGGCAAGGGTGCGCAGGCTCGCGCCTAAGCCCCTCGTCGTGCGCAACAACAAAACCCACAATGCGGGATGCGCTAAGGAACTCGAATGAAAAAGCACACTTCAGTTGCCCTGATCTCGATGTACGGCTGGTCGTCGTGTCGTCCTTAAACTATGTCTAAAATGACTATCGACAATGGATATCTCGACTCTCGCATCGATGAAAAACGTAGCGAAATGCCATACTTGGTGTGAATTAGAGAATCCCATTAACCATCGAGTCTTTGAACGCAAGTTATGCCCGAAGCCATCAGGTTGAGGGCACGTCTGCCCAGGTGTCAAGCACCGTCGCCCCCGACCCTCCTGCATCCCTTTGGGGAGAGAAGGGACGATCGCGGGGTGGATGTTGGCCTCTCGTGCACCTTCGGCTCATGGTTGGCCTAAAAAAGAGCCTCGAGCGACATCGCGTCACAGCTTGGCGGTGGTAGAGAAAGTCTCGTGCTCTCTTGTGCACGGCTCACGGACCCAACGATCGATCGATCGAGATGCGACCATTGGTCAGGTGAGACTACCCGCTGAGTTTAAGCATATCAATAAGCAGAAGAAAAGAAACAAACAAGGATTCCCCTAGTAACGGTAAACAAACCGAAAAAAGCCCAGCCTTAAAATCGTACGCACTCGGCGCCCGAATTATAGTCTGGAAAAGCATCCTCAACGATGGACCAGGGCCCAAGTCCCCTGGAAAGGGGTGCCGTAGAGGGTGAGAGCCCATCTTGCTCGGACCTTGTCACACCATGGGGCACTGTCGATGAGTCGGATTTTTTGGGAATCCAGCCCCAATAGGGCGGTAAATTCCATCCAAGGCTAAATACGGGCGAGAGATCGATATCGAACAAGTACCATGAGGGAAAGGTGAAAACGACTTTGAAAAAAGAGTCAAAGAGTGCTCAAAATTGTCGAGAGGGAAGCAGATGGGGGCCAGCGATGCACCTCGGTTGGATGTGGAACGACCATGAGTCAGCTCGTCGATCGACTCGAGGTGCGGACCGACGTGGATCGCCATGGCAGCCCAAGCTCGAGCCTTTAATACGCTCGCAAAGACGTCGTCGAGATCGTGGCTGGCAGTGCTCACCATCACGATGGTGCTTCGGTACTTGCACGCCCCCGACGTCGACCAGTGGGCTCCCCATTCGACCCATCTTGAAACACAGACCAAGGAGTCTGACATGCGTTTGAGTCAACAGGCGAGTAAACCCGTAAGGCGCAAGGAAGCTTATTGGTAGGATCCCTCGCGGGTGTACTGCCGATCAACCTTGATCTTTTGAGAAGGGTTCGAGTGCAAGCATGCCTGTTGGAACCAGAAAGATGGTGAACTATGCCTGAGCGGGGCGAAGCCAGAGGAAACTCTAGTTGAGGCCCACAGCGATACTGATGTGCAAATCGTTCATCTGACTTGGGTATAGGGGCGGAAGATTAATCGAACCATCTAGTAGCTAGTCCCTCCGAAGTTTTCCTCAGGATAGCTAGAGCTTAGATGCGAGTTCTATCGGGCAAAGCCAATGATTAGAGGCATCGGGGGCACAATGCCCTCGACCAATTCTCAAACTTTAAATAGGTAGAACGAGGCGGTTGCTTCGTTGAGCAATCCCACAAAATCGAGAGCTCCAAGAGGGCCATTTTTGGTAAGCAGAACTAGCGATGCAAAAGGAACTAGGAGCCTTGTTACGATGCTCAACTGTGCACTAACCTTGAACCCACAAAGGGTGTTGGTCGATTAAGACAATAGGACGGTGGTCATGGAAGTGGAAATCCGCTAAGGAGTGCGTAACAACTCACCTGCCAAATCAACTAGCCCCGAAAATGGATGGTGCTGAAGCGCGGGACCTATACCCCATCGTTAGGGCAAGAGCCAAGCCCTAATGAGTACGAAATGGCATGGTGGTCGCCACAAAACCTAGGGCAAGAGCCTGGGCAAAGCGGCCATCGGTGCAGATCTTGGTGGTAGTAGCAAATATTCAAATGAGAACTTTGAAGGCTGAAGAGGAGAAAGGTTCCATGTGAATGGCTCTTGCATATGGGATAGTCGATCTTAAGAGACGGGGGAAGCCCGTCGAATAGCGCCTCGATGCGAGCTTCGAAAGGGGAACCGGTTAAAATTTCGAAACCGGGACATAGGGTCCAGCGGCTGGAAGAGCACCGCACGTCGTATGGTGTCCAATGTGCCCCAGCAGCCCTTGAAAATCCAGAGGACCGAGTGCTTCCCTTGCCCGGTCGTACTCATAACCGCATCAGGTGTCCAAGGTGAACAGCCTCTGGTTGATGGAACAATGTAAGCAAGGAAGGTCGGCAAAATGGATCCGTAACCTCGAGAAAAGGATTGGCTTTAAGAGCGAGTCGTTGCGTGCTGGTCGGGGGATGGACTGGGAACGGTTCCTTTGGGGGCCTTCCTCGAGCGTCGAATAGGCAACTCAGAACTGGTACAGACAAGGGGAATCCAACTGTTTAATTAAAACAAAGCATTGCGATGGTCCCTGTGGATGCTCAAGCAATGTGATTTTTGCCCAGTGCTCTGAATGTCACAGTGAAGAAATTTCAACCAAGCATGAGTAAACGGCGGGAATAACTATGACTCTCTTAAGGTAGCCAATTGCCTCGTCATCTAATTAGTGACGCTCATGAATGGATTAACAAGATTCCCACTATCCCTGTCTACTATCCAGCGAAACCACAACCAAGGGAATCGGCCTGGCAGAATCAGCGGGGAAAGAAGACCATGTTGAGCTTGTCTCTAGTCCGACTTTGTGAAATGACTTGAGAGGTGTAGGATAAGTGGATGCTGAAAATGGCGAAAGTTGAAATACTACTACTTTTAATGTCATTTTACTTATTCTGTGAATTGGAGGTGAGGCGTCACCCCTCTTTTGGGACCCAAGGTCGGTTTCGACCAGTCGATCTGGGCGAAAGACATTGTCAAGCGGGGAGTTTGGCTGGGGTGGCACATTTGTTAAAAGATAACGCAGGCGTCCTAAGAGAGCTCAACGAGAACAAAAATCTCGTGTGGAACAAAAGGGTACAAGCTTGTTTAATTTTGATTTTCAGTACCAATACGAACCGTGAAAGCGTGGCCTATCGATCCTTTAGACCTTCAAAATTTCAAGCTAGAGGTGTCAGAAAAGTTACCACAGGGACAACTGGCTTGTGGCAGCCAAGTGTTCATAGCGACGTTGCTTTTTGATCCTTCAATGTCGGCTCTTCCTATCATTATGAAGCATAATTCACCAAGTGTTGGATTGTTCACCCACCAATAGGGAACATGAGCTGGGTTTAGACCGTCGTGAGATAGGTTAGTTTTACCCTATTGATGCCCATGTCGCGATAGTAATTCAACCTAGTACGAAAGAAACCGTTGATTCGCACAATTAGTCATCGCGTTTGGTTGAAAAGCCAGTGGTGCGAAGTTACCGTGCACTGGATTATGACTGAACGCCTCTAAGTCAGAATCCTGGCTAAAATCGATGCATGCACCCATCGCCCGATTGTCGACCTACAGTAAGGGCCACCCGGCCCCTAAAAGCACATGTCATTGGCCAAGCCCGTGCGGTGGGGGAGCCTCGTGGGCTGCCTTGAAGTGTGATTCCAACCAAGTGACGGGTAGAATCATTTGCAGACAACTTAAATACGTGACGAGGTATCGTAAGTGGTAGAGTGGCCTTACTGCCACGATCCACTGAGATTCAGCCCTTTGTCACTTCGATTCGTCCCTCCCCCTCCCGAACCCCCACAACAATTGTCCCTCTCTTTTCGATAATCGATGCCCCGAGATCTGAAATCGTCCCTCAAGATAATGACTTGGAAGAAGAAGTAAGTCCTTTGGGCTTGTAGAGAATGAGAAACACAATGGAAAAATACTTGGAAACATAACGGGAAGCATTGGGGAACCAAGTGTTACTCCAATAAAATATATATATAGAGGATAAACTTGTCCATCGATGCTGTCCCACGGTAAAGTACTGCCCACTGAGTGAGCCAGGGGAGCCGAGCCACACAGACACTAGGCACGGGAGGCATGCGTCGGCAGCGCCCAACAGGCACGGCATGGGTAGCTTGCCCAGCGTGTGGCAGCTGTGGGCACGCCAGCCAGGTCACTGGCGCCCATCTCTTGCCAGCCCCCTCGTCCCTGACCATCGACATGGTGCCCAGCGAGCGAGCCAGGGGAGCTGTGTCGCACGGACACTGGACACGGGAGTCATGCCTCGCCAGCCCCCAACTGGCACGGCATGGGCCAAGTGCCCAGTGTGTGGCAGCGGTGGGCGCGCCACCCAGGCCAGTGGCGCCCATCGCGAGCCAGCGCCCTCGTCCCCGAACCTCGACATAGCAACCAATGAGGGAGCCAGGGGAGCTGCGTCGCATGGACCCTGGGCACGAGAGGCACGCTTCGGCAGCCCCCAGCAGGCATGGCATGGGCTGCTTGCCCAGTGTGCAGAAGCAGTGGGCGCGTCAGCCAGGCAACCGGTACCCATCGCTAGCTAGCCCCCTTGTCCCTGCCCCTTGACTAACTGCCCAGCGAGCGAGCCAGGGAAGCTGCATCGCACGGACCCTGGCCATGGGAGTCATGCGTCGGCAGCCCCCAGCAGGCATGGCATGGGCTGCTTGCCCAGCGTGTGGCAGCAGTGGGCGCACCACCAGGCCAAAGGTGCCCATCATGAGCCAGCCCCCTCGTCCCTACCCGTCGACATGGTGCCGAGTGAGTGAGCCAGGGGAGCTGCATCACACAGACCCTGGGCATGGGAGGCATGCCTCGGCAGCCCCCAGCAGGCACGGCATGGGCTGCTTCTGCAGCGTGCGGCAGTGGTTGGCGCGCCAGCCAGGACATGGGAGCCCATCGCGAGCCAGCCCCCTTGTCCGTGTCTCTCGACATGGTGCCCAGCGAGCGAGCCAGGGGAGCCGTGTCACACAGACCCTGGGCATGGGAGGCATGCCTTGGCAGCCCCCAGCAGGCATGGCATGGGCTGCTTGCCCAGCATGCGGCAGCGGTGGGCGCGCCAGCCAGTCCACGGGCACCCATTGCGACCAAGCCCCCTCGTCCCTGCCCCTCGACTTACTGCCCAGCGAGCGAGCGACGGGAGCCAGGTTGCATGGACCCAAGGGACGAGAGACATGCCTCAGCAGCCCCCAGCAGGCAAGGCATGGGCTACTTGCCTAGTGTGCGGCAGCGGTGGGTGAACTAACCAGGCCACGGGCGCCCATCGCGAGCCAGTCCGTTCGTCCCTACCCCTCGACATGGTGCCCAGTGGCCAAGCCAAGGGGCCGTGTCGAATGGACCCTGGTTATGGGAGGCATGCCTTGGCAGCACTCAGCAGGCATGGCATGGGCTGCTTGCCCAGCGTGCAGTAGCGGTGGGAGCACCAGCCAGGCCACGGGCGCCCATCGCGAGCCAGCCCCTTGTCCCTGCCCCTCAACAAGGTGCCCAGCGAGCGAGCCAAGGGAGCCGCATTGCACAGACATTGGTCATGGGAGGCATGCCTTGGGAGCTCTGAGCAGGGACAGCGTGGGTTGCTTGCCCACCGTGTGGCTGCGGTGGGTGCGCCGGCCAGGCCACGGGCGCCCATCGCAAGCCAGCCCCCTCGTCCCTGCCCTTCAACGTAGTGTGTTGTGAGTGAGCCAGGGGAGCCGCGTCGCACGGACCTTGCGCATGGGAGGCATGCCTCGCCAGCCCACAGCAGGCACGACATGGGGTGATTGCCCAGCGTGTGGCAACAGTGGGCGCGCCAGCCAGGCCACCGGTGCCTATCGCGAGCCAGCCCCCTTGTCCCTGCCCCTCGACATAGTGCCCAACGAACTAAGACGCGTCGCACAGACCCTGGGCACCGGAGGCTTGCCTCGGAAGCCCCCAGCAGGCATGGCATTGGCTGCTCACCCAACGTGCGGCAGCGGTAGGCACACCAGCCGGGCCATGGGCGCCCATCCCGAGCCAGCCCCCTCAACATAGTTCACAGCGAGCAAGCCAGGAGAGCCGCATCGCACGGACCCTGGGCATGAGAGGCATGCCTCGGCAGCCCCCAGCAAGAATGGCATGGTCTGCTTGCACGGCGTGCTGCAGCGGTGGGCGTGCCAGCCAGGCCACCGGTGCCCATCAAGAGCCTGCACCCTCGACATAGTGCCCAGCGAGCGAGCTAAGAGTGCAGCGTCGCATGGACCCCTGGGCACGGCAGGCATGCCTTGGCAGCCCCCAGCAGGCATGGCATGGGCTGCTTGGCCAGTGTGTGGCAGCGATGGGTGCTCCAGCCAGGCCACGGGTGCCCAACATGAGCCAGCACCCTCGACATAGTGCCCAGCGAGCGAGCCAGGAGTGCAGCGTTGCACGAACCCTGGGAACGGGAGGCACGCCTCGGCAGCCCCCAGGAGGCATGGCATGTCCTGCTTGCCCAACATGCGGCAGCGGTAGGCACGCCAGCAAGGCCATGGGCGCCCTTCACGAGCAAGCCCCCTCGACATAGTGCCCAGCGAGCGAGCCAAGAGCGCTGCGCCGCACGGCATGGGCTTGTGGCGCCCATCGCGAGCCAGCCCCCTTGTCCCTGCCCCTCGACATAGTGCCCAACGAACTAAGACGCGTCGCACAGACCCTGGGCACCGGAGGCTTGCCTCGGAATCCCCCAGCAGGCATGGCATTGGCTACTCACCCAACGTGCGGCAGCGGTGGGCACGCCAGCCGGGCCACGGGCGCCCATCCTGAGCCAGCCCCCTCAACATAGTTCACAGCGAGCAAGCCAGGAGAGCCGCATCGCACGGACCTTGGGCATGAGAGGCATGCCTCGGCAGCCACCAGCAAGAATGGCATGGTCTGCTTGCACAGCGTGCTGCAGCGGTGGGCGTGCCAGCCAGGCCACAGGTGCCCATCAAGAGCCTGCACCCTCGACATAGTGCCCAGCGAGCCAGCTAAGAGTGCAGCGTCGCATGGACCCCTGGGCACGGCAGGCATGCCTTGGCAGCCCCCAGCAGGCATGCCTTGGCAGCCCCCAGCAGGCATGGCATGGGCTGCTTGGTCAGTGTGTGGCAGCGATGGGTGCTCCAGCCAGGCCACGGGCGCCCAACATGAGCCAGCACCCTCGACATAGTGCCCAGCGAGCGAGCCAGGAGTGCAGCGTTGCACGAACCCTGGGCACGGGAGGCACGCCTCGGCAGCCCCCAGGAGGCATGGCATGTCCTGCTTGCCCAACATGCGGCAGCGGTAGGCACGCCAGCAAGGCCATGGGCGCCCTTCACGAGCAAGCCCCCTCGACATAGTGCCCACCGAGCGAGCCAAGAGCGCTGCGCCGCACGGCATGGGCTTGTGGCGCCCATCGCGAGCCAGTCCCCTGGTCCCTATCCCTCAACATGGTACCCAGCGAGCGAGCCAGGGCAGCCGCATCGCATGGAGCCGGGGGAACGGGAGGCACTCCTCGGCATCCCCCAGCATGCATGGCATGGGCTACTTGCTCAGCGTGAGGCAGCGGTAGGCATGCCATCCAGGCCACGCGCGCACATATCGCAAGCCAGCCCCTCTACATAGTGCGCAATGAGCGAGCCATGGGAGCCGCGACGCATCGCCCTTTGGCTCGGGAGGCATGACTCAGCAGCCCCAGTAGACACGGCACGGGCTGCTTGCACACCGTGCGGCAACGGTGGGCGCGCCAGCCAGGCCAGGGGCGCCCATCGCGAGCCAGCCCCCTCGTCCCTGTCCCTCTACATGGTGCCCAGCGAGCTAGCCAGGGGAGATGCATCGTATGGAGCCTGGGCACGGGAGGAACGCCTCGGCAGCCCCCAGCAGGAGTGGCATGGGCTGCTTGCCAAGCGTGCTGCAGCGGTGGGCGCGCCTGCCACCCCACGGGCGCCCATCACGAGCCAGCCTCCTCAACATAGTGCCCAACGAGCGAGCCAGGAGAGCCGCGCCACAGGGACCCTGGGCACAGGAGGCACACCTCGGCAGCCTCCAGCAGGCATGGCATGGGCTGCTTGCCCAGCGTGCTTTGGTGGTGGGGGCGCCAGCCAGGCAACGGGCACCCATCACAAGCCAGCGCCCGCGACATAGTGCCCAGTGAGCGAACTAGGAGAGTTGCGCTGCAGGGACCCTGGGCACGGGAGGCACACCTAGGCAGCCCCCAGCAGGCAAAGCATGGGCTGCTTGCCCAGCGTGAGGCAGCGGTGGGCTTGCCATCCAGGCCACAGGCGCCCATCGCGAACCAGTGCATCCACATAGTGCGCAGCAACCAAGCCATGGGAGCCGCATCGCACGGCCCCATGGCAAAGGAGGCTTGCCTCAGCAGCCCCCAGCAGACACGGCATGGGCTGCTTGCCCAGCGTGCGGCAACGGTGGGCACACCAGCCAGGCCACGGGTGCCCATCACGAACCGACACCCTTGTCCCTGTCCCTCGACGTAGTGCCCAGCGAGCATGCCGGGGGAGCCGCGTCGCACAGAACCTAGGCTCAGGAGGGGAGCCGCGACAGCCCTCAGCAGGCATGGAATAGGTTCCTTGCCCAGCATACGGCAGCGGTGGGCACGCCAACCAGGCCACGGGCGACCATTTCGAGCCAGCATGTCGACATTGTAACCAGCGAGCGACCTAGGGGAGCTGCGTCGCATGGACGCTGGGCACAGGAGGCACGCCTCAGCAGCCCCTAGTAGGCACGGCATGTGCTGCTTGCCCAGCATGCAGAAGCAGTGGGCATGGCAGCCAGGCAAGTGGCGCCCATCGCTAGCTAGCCCCCTTGTCCCTCCCCTTGACTAACTCCCCATCGAGCGAGCTACGGAAGCTGCATCGCACGCACCCTGGCCATGGGAGTCATGCGTCGGCAGCCCCCAGCAGGCATGCCATGAGCTGCTTGCCCAGCATGTGGCAGCAGTTGGCGTGCCACCAGGCCACAGGCGCCCATCGTGAGCCAACCCCCTCGTCCCTGCCCGTCGACATGGTGCCAAGTGAGCGAGCCAGGGGAGCTGCGTCACACAGACCCTAGGCATGGGAGGCATGCCTCGGCAGCCCCCAGCAGGCACGGCATGGGCTGCTTGCCCAGCGTGCGGCAGCGGTGGGCGCGCCAGCCAGGACATGGGCAACCATTGTGACCAAGCCCCCTCGACCCTGCCCCTCGACTTACTGCCCAGTGAGTGAGCGACGGAAGCCAAGTCGCACGGACCCTGGGCACGAGAGACATGCCTCAGCAGCCCCCAGCAGCCGAGGCATGGGCTGCTTGCCCAGTGTGCGGCAGTGGTGGGTGCTCTAGCCAGGCCATGGGCGTCCATCGCTTGCTAATCCCCTCGTCCCTGCCCCTCGACATGGTGCCCAGTGGCCGAGCCAGGGGGGCCGTGTTGCATGAACCCTGGGCATTGAAGCCATGCCTCGGCAGCCCCCAGCAGGAATCGCATGGGCTGCTTGCCCAGCGTGCAGCAGCGGTGGGCGCGCCAACCAGGCCACGGGCGCCCATCGCGTGCCAGCCCCCTCGTCCCTGTCCCTCAACAAGGTGCCCAGCGAACGAGCCAGGGGAGCCGCATTGCATGGACACTGGGCATGGGAGGTATGCCTTGGCAGCCCTGAGCAGGGACAGCATGCGCTGCTTGCCCACCATGCGGCTGCAGTGGGTGCGCCGGCCAGGCCACGGGCGCCCATCGCGACCAAGTACCCTCGTCCCTGCCCTTCGACGTAGTGTGCCATGAGTGAGCCAGTGGAGCCGCGTCGCACTGACCTTGTGCACGGGAGGCACGCCTTGGGAGCCCCCAGCAGGCACGGCATGGGGTGCTTGCCCAGCGTGTGGCAGTAGTGGGCGCGCCAGCCAGGCCACGGGCGCCAATCGCGAGCCAGCCCCCTTGTCACTGCCCCTCGACATAGTGCCCAGCGAACTAAGACGCGTCCCACAGACCCTGGGCACCGGAGGCTTGCCTCGGAAGCCCTCAGCAGGCATGGCATGGGCTGCTCACCCAGCGTGCGGCAGCGGTGGGCACGCCAGCTGGGCCCCGGGCGCCTATGCCGAGTCAGCCCCCTCAACATAGTTCACAGCGAGCAAGCCAGGAGAGCAGCATCGCACGGACCTGGGCGTGAGAGGCATGCCTCGGCAGCCCCTAGCAAGAATGGCATGGGCTACTGGCACAGCGTGCTGCAGCGGTGGCCGTGCCAGCTAGGCCACAGGCGCCCATCAGGAGCCAGCACCCTCGACATAGTGCCCAGCGAGCGAGCTAGGAGTGTAGCGTCGCATGGACCCCTGGGCACGACAGGCATGCCTTCGCAGCCCCCAGAAGGCATGGCATGGGATGCTTGGCCAGCGTGTGGCAGTGGTGGGCGCTCCAGCTAGGCCACGGGCGCCCAACATGAGCCAGCACCCTCGACATAGTGCCCAACGAGCGAGCCAGGAGTGCAGCATCGCACGGACCCTAGGCATGGGAGGCACGCCTCGGCAGCCCCCAGGAGGCATGGCATGTCCTGCTTGCCCAGCATGCGGCAGCGGTAAGCGCGCCAGGAAGGCCATGGGTGCCCTTCACGAGCAAGCCCCCTCGACATAGTGCCCAGCTAGTGAGCCAAGAGCGCTGCGCCGCACGGCATGGGCTGCTTGCCCAGCGTCTCGCGGCAGTGGGCGCGCCAGCCTGGCTTGTGGCGCCCATCGCGAGCCAGCCCCCTGGTCCCTGTCCCTCAACATGGTGCCCAGCGAGCGAGCCAGGGCAGCCGCATCGCATGGAGCCGCGGGAACAGGAGGCACTCCTCGGCAGCCTCCAGCATGCATGGCATGGGCTACTTGCTCAGCATGAGGCAGCGGTGGGCATGTCATCCAGGCCACGCGCACGCATATCGCAAGCCAGCCCCTCTACATAGTACGCAGCGAGTGAGCGATGGGAGCCGCGATGCATCGCCCTTTGGCTCGGGAGACATGACTCGGCAGCCCCCAATAGACACGGCATGGGCTGCTTGCCCACCGTGCGGTAGCAGTGGGCGCGCCAGCCAGGCCAGGGGCGCCCATCGCGAGCCAGCCCCCTCGTCCTTGTCCCTCGACATTGTGCCCAGCGAGCTAGCCAGGGGAGCCGCATCGTATGGAGCCTAGGCACGGGAGGAACGCCTCGGCAGCCCCCAGCAGGAGTGGCATGGGCTGCTTGCCAAGCATGTGACATCGGTCGGCGCGCCTGCCATGCCACGGGCGCCCATCACGAGCCAGCCTCCTCAACATAGTGCCCAGCGAACGAGCCAGGAGAGCCGCGCCACATGGACCCTGGGCACAAGAGGCACACCTCGGCAGCCTCTAGCAGGCATGGCATGGGCTGCTTGCCCAGAGTGCGGTTGGGGTGGGTGCGCCAGCTAGGCCCTGGGTGCCCATCACGAGCCGGCCCCTCAACATAGTGCCCAGCGAGCGAGCCAGGAGAGCTGCACCACACAGACCCTAGGGATAGGAGGCACACCTCGGCAGCCTCTAGCAGGCATGGCATGGGCTGCTTGCCCAGAGTGCGGCAGGGGTGGGTGCGCCAGCCAGGCCACGGGCGCCCATCACGAGCCAGCACCGTTGACATAGTGCCCAGCAAGCAAGCTAGGAGTGCTGCATCGCTGGACCATGCGCACGGGAGGCACACCTTGGCAGCCCCCAGCAGGCGTGGCATGGGCTGCTTGCCAAGCGTGCGGTAGTGGTCGGTGCGCCAGCCATGCCACGACCACCCATCACGAGCCTGCCCCCTCCACATAGCGCCCAGCGAGCGTGCCAGGAGAGCTGCGCCGCACGGACCCTGGGCACAGGGGGCACGCCTTGGCAGCCCCCACTAGGCATGGCATGGGCTGCTTGCCCAGCGTGCAGCAGGGGTGGGTGCGCCAGCCAGGCCACTGGCACCCATCATGTGCCAGCACCCTCGACCCAGCGAGCGAGCCAGGAGTGCTGCACAGCTCGGACCATGGGCACGGGGGGCACGCCTCGGCAGCCCCCAGCAGGCATGGCATGGGCTGCTTGCCTAACGTGCTTTGGTGGTGGGGGCGCCAGCCAGGCAACGGGAGCCCATCACAAGCCAACGCTCGCGACATAGTGGCCAGTGAGCGAGCCAGGAGAGCTGCGCTGCAGGGACCCTGGGCATAGGAGGCACACCTCGGCAGCCCCCAGCAGGCAAAGCATGGGCTGCTTGCCCAGCGTGAGGCAGCAGTGGGCTTGCCATCCAGGCCACAGGCATCCATCGCGAACCAGTGCATAGTACGGCCCCATGGCACGAGAGGCTTGCCTCAGCAGCCCCCAGCAGACACGGCATGGGCTGCTTGCCCAGCGTGCGGCAACGGTGGGCACACCAGCCAGGCCACGGGTGCCTATCACGAACCGACACCCTCGTCCCTGTCGCTCGACGTAGTGCCCAGCGAGCACGCCGGCGGAGCCGCGTCGCACGGAACCTGGGCACCAGAGAAACGCCTCGGCAGGCCTCAGCGTGCGGCAGCAGTGGGCACGCCAACCAGGCCACGGGCGACCATTTCGAGCCAGCATGTCGACATTGTAACTAGCGAGTGACCCAGGGGAGCTGCGTCGCATGGACGCTGGGCATGGGAGGCACGCCTCAACAGCCCCCAGTAGGCACGGCATGTGCTGCTTGCCCAGCATGCAAAAGCAGTGGGCATGCCAGCCAGGCCAATGAAGCCCATCGCTAGCTAGCCCCCTTGTCCCTCCCCTTGACTAACTGCTCATCGAGCGAGCTACGGAAGCTGCATCGCACGCACCCTGGCCATGGGAGTCATGCGTCGGCAGCCCCCAGCAGGCATGGCATGGGCTGCTTGCCCAGCATGTGGCAGCAGTTGGCGTGCCACCAGGCCACAGGCGCCCATCGTGAGCCAGCCCCCTCGTCCCTGCCCGTCGACATGGTGCCAAGTGAGCGAGCCAGGGGAGCTGCGTCACACAGACCCTGGGCATGGGAGGCATGCCTCGGCAGCCCCCAGTAGGCACGGCATGGGCTGTTTGCCCAACATGCGGCAGCGGTGGGCGTGCCAGCCAGGCCATCGGCACCCATTGCGACCAAGCCCCCTCGTCCCTGCCCCTCGACGTACTGCCCAGCGAGCGAGCGACGGAAGCCAAGTCGCATGGACCCTAGGCACGAGAGACATGCCTTGGCAGCCCCCAGCAGCCGAGGCATGGGCTGCTTGCCTAGTGTGCAGCAGTGGTGGGTGCGTTAGCCAGGCCACGGGCGCCCATCGCTTGCCAGTCCCCCCGTCCCTTCCCCTCGACATGGTGCCTAGTGGCTGAGCCAGGGGGGCCGTGTTGCATGAACCCTGGGCATGGGAGCCATGCCTTGGCAGCCCCCAGCAGGAATCGCATGGGCTGCTTGCCCAGCGTGCAGCAGCGGTGGGCGCGCCAGCCAGACCACGGGCGCCCATCGCGAGCCAGCCCCCTCGTCCCTGTCCTTCAACAAGGTGCCCAGCGAACGAGCCAGGGGAGCTGCATTGCATGTACACTGGGCATGGGAGGCATGCCTTGGCAGCCCTGAGCAGGGACAGCCTGGGCTGCTTGCCCACCGTGCGGCTGCAGTGGGTGCGCCGGCCAGGCCACGGGCGCCCATTGCGAGCAAGCCCCCTCGTCCCTGCCCTTTGGCGTAGTGTGCCATGAGTGAGCCAGTGGAGCCGCGTCGCACGGACCTTGTGCACGGGAGGCACGCCTTGGGAGCCCCAAGCAGGCATGGCATGGGGTGCTTGCCCAGCGTGTGGTAGCAGTGGGCGCGCCAGCCAGGCCACGGGCGCCCATCGCAAGCCAGCCCCCTCGTCCCTGCCCCTCAACATAGTGCCCAGCGAACTAGCCAAGGGAGCTGCGTTGCACAGACCCTGGGCATGGGAGGCTTGCCTCGGCAGCCCCCAGCAGGCATAACATGGGCTGCCCGCCCAGCGTGCGGCAGTGGTGGGCACGCCAGCCGGGACACGACCGCCCATCCCAAGCCAGCCCCCGCAACAAAGTGCCCAGCAAGTGAGCCAAGAGAGCCGCATCGTTCGGACCCTGGGCATGGGAGGCATGCCTTGGTAGCCCCCAGCAAGCATGGCATGGGCCACTTGCATAGTGAGCTGCAGCGGTGGGTGCGCCAGCCAGGCCACAGGCGACCATCACGAGCCAGCACCCTCGACATAGTGCCCAACGAGCGAGCCAAGAGTGCCGCGTCGCACGGACCCCTATGCATGGTAGGCATGGCTCGGCAGCCCCTATGAGGCATGGCATGTTTTGCATGCCCAGCGTGCGGCAGCGATGGGTGCGCCAGCCAGGTCACGGGCGCCCTTCACGAGCAAGCCCCCTCGACATAGTGCTGAATGAGCGAGCCAAGGGAGCTGCGCTGCATAGACCCTGGGCAGGGGAGGCATGCGTCGGCAGCCTCCAGCAGGCATGGGATGGGCTGCTTGCCCAAGGTGCTGCAGGGGTGGGCGCGCCAGCCAGGCCTCGGGTGCCCATCGTGAGCTAGCCCCTCTACATTGTGCGTAGCGAGCGAGCCATGGGAGCCGCATCGCACGGACCCTGGGCACGGAAGGCACACCTCGGCAGACCCCAGCAGACACAGCATGGGCTGCTTTCCCAGCGTACGGCAGCGGTGGGTGCGCCAGCCTGGCTAGTGGCCCCCATCGCGAGCCAGTCCCCTAGTCCCTGTCCCTCAACATGGTGCCAGCGAGCGAGCCAGGGCAGCCGCGTCGCATGGAGCCGAGGGAACATGAGGCATGCCTCGGCAGCCCCCAGCATGCATGGTGTGGGCTGCTTGCCCAGCGAGAGACAGTGGTGGGCATGGCATCAAGGCCACGGACGCCCATCGCAAGCCAGCCCCTCTACATAGTGCGCAGCGAGCGAGCCATGGGAGCTGCGACGCATCGCCCTTTGGCTCCGGAGGCATGACTCAGCAGCCCCCAGCAGGCACGGCATGGGCTGCTTGCCCACCGTGCAGCAGCGGCGGGCGCGCCAGCCAGGCCTGTGGCGGCCATCGCGAGCCAGCCCCCTCGTCCCTGTCCCTCGACATGGTGCCCAGCGAGATAGCTAGGGGAGCCACATCGTATGGAGCCTAGGCACGGGAGGAATGCCTCGGCAGCCCCCAGTAGGTGTGGCATGGGCTGCTTGCCAAGTGTGTGGTAGCGGTGGGCGCGCCAGCCACGCCACGGTCGCCCATCACGAGCCAGCCTCCTCAACATAGTGCCTAGTGAGCGAGCCAGGAGAGCTGCGCCGCATGGACCCTGGGCACAGGAGGCACACCTCGGTAGTCCCCAGCAGGCATCGCATGGGCTGCTTGCCCAGAGTGGGGCTTGGGTGGGTGCGCCAGCCAGGCCGCAGGCGCCATCACCAACCAGCACCCTCAACATAGTGCCCAGCGAGCGAGCCAGGAGAGTTGCGCCGCACGGACCCTGGGCACAGGAGGCACACCTCGGCAGTCCCCAGCAGGCTTGGCATGGGCGGCTTGCCCAGAGTGCGGCATGGGTGGGTGCGCTAGCCAGGACACATGCGCCCATCACGAGCTAGAACCGTTAACATAGTGCCCATCGCCTGGACCATGGGCAACGCTCGGTAGACCCCATCGCCTGGACCAGGCTGGGCTTGCCAGGAGTGCGGGGGTGGGTGCGCCAGCCAGGCCGCGGGCGCCCATCGCCCACCTCGTGCCTAGCGAGCGAGCCAAGAAAGCAGCACGGACCCTGGGCACAGGAGGCACAACTGGCATAGGTGCGGCAGAGGTGCGCTTGCCAGGAGTGCCAGGATTGGGTGGGTGCCTCGGCAGCCCCCAGCCAGGCCTGCTTGCCAAGCGCGTGGTGGGCATGGCATCATCGCAAGCCAGCCCCTCTACATAGTGCGCAGCGAGCGAGCCATGGGAGCCGCGACGCAACGCCCTGGCTCCGGAGGCATGACTCAGCAGCCCCCAGCAGGCACGGCATGCCTTGCCCACCGTGCGAGCGAGCCAATCGCGAGCCAGCCCCCTCGTCCCTAGACATGGTGCCCAGCGAGATAGCTAGGGGAGCCACATCGTATGGAGCCTGGGCACGGGAGGAACGCCTCGGCAGCCCCAGTAGGTGTGGCATGGGCTGCTTGCCAAGTGTGTGGCAGCGGTGGGCGCGCCAGCCACGCCACGGCCGCCCATCACGAGCCAGCCTCCTCAACATAGTGCCTAGTGAGCGAGCCAGGAGAGCTGCGCCGCATGGACCCTGGGCACAGGAGGCACACCTCGGTAGTCCCCAGCAGGCATCGCATGGGCTGCTTGCCCAGAGTGGGGATTGGGTGGGTGCGCCAGCCAGGCCGCGGGCGCCATCACCAACCAGCACCCTCAACATAGTGCCCAGCGAGCGAGCCAGGAGAGTTGCGCCGCACGGACCCTGGGCACAGGAGGCTCGGCAGTCCCCAGCAGGCGTGGCATAGGCTGCTTGCCAGGAGTGCGGCATGGGTGGGTGCGCCAGCCAGGACACATGCGCCCATCACGAGCTAGAACCGTTAACAGTGGACATAGTGCAGGCCAGCTGAGTAAGCTCAGGAGTGCTGCATCGGCAGCCGGACTGCATGCGGCACGGGAGGCCCATCACCTCGGCAGCCCCCAATACGGCGTCGGTAGACCCCAGCAGGCGTGGGCTGCTTGCCAGGAGTGCGGCTTGGGTGGGTGCGCCAGTATCACGAGCCAGCCACCTGTGCCTAGCGAGCGAGCCAAGAAAGCTGCACCGCACGGACCCTGGGCACAGGAGGCACAACTTGGCACGCCCCAGTAGGCATGGCATGGGCTGCTTGCCCAGAGTGCGGCAGAGGTAGGTGCGCTAGCTAGGCCATGGGCGCCCATCACGAACCAGCATCGTGGACATAGTGCCCAGCGAGTAAGCTAGGAGTGCTGCATCGCCCGGACCATGGGCACGGGAGGCACGCCTCGGCAGTCCCCAGTAGGCGTGGCATGGGCTGCTTTCCAAGCGTGCGGCAGTGGTGGGCGCGCCAGCCACGCCGCAGGCGCCCCTCACGAGCCTGCCCCCTCCACATTGTGCCCAGCGAGCGAGCTAGGATAGCTGCGCCGCACGGACCCTGGGCACAGGAGGCACAGCTTGGCAACCCCCAGCAGGCATGGCATGGGTTGCTTGCCCAAAGTGCGGCAGGGGTTGGTGCGCCAGCCAGGCCATGGGCGCCCATCACGAACCAGCAACGTTGACATAGTGCCCAGCGAGCAAGCTAGGAGTGATGCATCGCCCGGACCATGGGCACGGGAGGCACCCCTCGGCAACCCCTAGCAGGCGTGGCATGGGCTGCTTGCCAAGCGTGCGGCAGTGGTGGGCGCACCAGCCACGCCGCGGGCGCCCCTCATGAGCCTGGCCCCTCCACATAGTGCCCAGCGAGCGAGCCAGGAGAGCTGCGCCGCACGAACCGTGGGCGCTGGAGGCATGCCTTGGCAGTCCCCACTAGGCATGGCATGGGCGGCTTGCCTAGCGTGCGGCAGGGGTGGGCACGCCAGCTAGGCCACTGGTGCCCATAATGAGCCAGCACCCTCGACATAGAGCCCAGCGAGCGAGCCAGGAGTGCTGCATCGCCCGAACCATGGGCATAGAGGGCACGCCTCAGCAGCTCCCAGCAGGCATGGCCTGGGCTGCTTGCCCATCATGCTTTGGTGGTGGGGGCGCCAGCCAGGCAACGGCCGCCCATCCCGAGCCAGCCCCTCGACATAGTGCCCCGCAGGCGAGTCATGAGAGCTGCACTGCAGGGACCCTGGGCACGGGAGGCACACCTCGGCAGCCCCCAGCAGGCATGGCATGGGCCGTTTGCCTAGCGTGAGGCAGCATTGGGCGTGCCATCTAGGCCACAGGGGCCCATCGCGAGCCAGCACCTCGACGTAGTGCGCAGCGAGAAAACCATGGTAGCCGCGTCACACGGCCCCATGGCACGGGAGGCTTGGCTCGGCAGCCCCCAGCAGACACGGCATGGGCTGCTTACCCAGCGTGCGGCAACGGTGGGCACACTAGCCAGGCCACGGGTGCCCATCACGAACCAGCACCATCGTCCTTGTCCCTCGACATAGTGCCCAGCGAGTGAGCCGACAGAGCCGCGTTGCACGGAACCTGGGCACCGAGGAAACGCCTCGGCGGCCCTCAGCAGGCATGGAATGGGCTCCTTGCCCAGCATTAGGCAGCAGTGGGCGCGCCAGGCCACAGGCGCCCATCACGAGCCAGCACGTCGACAAGTAACCAGGCAGCGAGCCAGGGGAGCTGCGTCGCATGGAGCCTGGGCACGGGAGGCACGGCTTGGCAGCCCCCAGCAGGCATGGCATGGGCTGCTTGCCCAGCGTGCAGAAGCAGTGGGCGCAGCAGCCAGGCCACAGGCGCCTAACGCGTGCCAGCCCCCTCATCCCTGTCCCTGGACGAAGTGCCTAGCGAGCGAGCCCAGGGAGCCGCATCCCATGGAATGTGGGCGTGCAGCCCCAAGCGGGCACGGTATTGGCTGCTTGCCCAGCGTGCAGCAGCAGCGGGCGCATAAGCTAGGCCACGGGCGACCATCGAGAGCCAGCCCCTCGTCCCTGCCTCTAGACATAGTGCCAAGCGAGCGAGCCATGGGAGCAACGTCGCATGGACCCTGGGCATGGGAGGCATGCCTTGGAAGCCCCCAGCAGGCATGGCAAGGTCTGCTTGCCCAGCATGTGGCAGCGGTGGGCGCGCCAGCCAGGCCATGGGCGCCCATCACGAGCCAGCCCCCAGCAGCCAGGGAGCCGCGTCGCACGGAACTTGGGCATGGGAGGCATGGCCCGGCAGCCCCCAGCAGGCATGGCATGGGCTTCTTGCTCCTGGACACGGAGCCTAGCGAGCGAGCCAGGAGAGCCGTGTCGCACCGACCCTGGGCACGGAAGGCATGCCTCACAGCCCCCAGCAAGCATGGTATGGGCTGCTTGTCCAGTGTGCAGCAGCGGTTGGCGCCCATTGCAGGCCAGCTCGTAGACATAGTAACTAGCGAGCGACCCAGGGGAGGCGCGTCGCACGGACCCTGGGCATGGGAGGCACGCCTTGGTGACCCCCAGCAGGCACGGCATTGGCCGATTGCCCATCGTGCGGCTGCGACGCGAATGCCAGCGATGCCACAAGTGCCTATCACGAGCAAGCCCCATGACATAGTGCCCAGTGGTCGAGCCAGGGAGCCGCATCGCACGGATCTTGGGCATGGGAGGCATGGCTCGGCAGCCCCCAGCAGGCATGGCATAGGCTTCTTGCTCCTGGACACGGAGCCTAGCGAGCGAGCCAGGAGAGCCGTGTCGCACCGACCCTGGGCACGTAAGGCATGCCTCACAGCCCCCAACAGGCATGGCATGGGCCGCCTGCCCAGCATGCGGAAGTGGTGGGTGTGCCAGGCAGGAAACCGGAGCCCCTTGTGAGCCAGCCCCCTCGTCCTTACCCTCGACATTGTGCCCAGCGAGCGAGCCGGGGGAGCCGCGACGTATGGACCCTGGGCATGGGTGGCATTCCTAGGCAGCCCCCAGCAGGCATGGCATGGGTTGCTTGCCCAGCGTGAAGCAGTGGTGGACGCGCCAGCCCGGCTACTGGCGCCCATCGTGAGCCAGCCCCTCACCCTTCCCCCTTTACATGGTGCCAAGCGAGCGAGCCAGGGGAGCCACGTCGCATAGACCCTAGGCACGGGAGGCATGCCTTTGCAGCCCCCAGCAGGCACGGCATGGGCTGCTTGCCCAGCATGCAGCAGCGGCCGGCGTGCTAGCCAGGCGACGGGCGCCCATCACGAGCCAGCCCCTCGACATAGTGCCCAGCGAGCGAGCCAGGAAAGCCATGTCGCACGGACCCTGGGCATGGGAGGAATGCCTCGGCAGCCCCCAGCAGGCATGGTATGGGCTGCTTGTCCAGTGTGCAGCAGCGGTGGGGGCCTATTGCGGGCCAGCTCGTAGACATAGTAACCAGCGAGCGACCCAGGGGAGGCGCATCGCACGGACCCTAGGCACGGGAGGCACGCCTCGGTGACCCCCAACAGGCACGTCATGGGCGGATTGCCCATCGTGCGGCTGCGGCGCGAATGCCAGCGATGCCACAAGTGCCTATCACGAGCAAGCCCCATGACATAGTGCTCAGCGGTCGAGCCAGGGAGCTGCATCGCACGGAACTTGGGCATGGGAGGCATGGCTCGGCAGCCCCCAGCAGGCATGGCATGGGCTTCTTGCTCCTGGACACGGAGCCTAGCGAGCGAGCCAGGAGAGCCGTGTCGCACCGACCCTGGGCACGGAAGGCATGCCTCACAGCCCCCAGCAAGCATGGTATGGGCTGCTTGTCCAGTGTGCAGCAGCGGTTGGCGCCCATTGCGGGCCAGCTCGTAGACATAGTAACTAGTGAGGGACCTAGGGGAGGCGCGTCGCACGGACCCTGGGCATCGGAGGCACGCCTTGGTGACCCCCAGCAGGCACGGCATTGGCCGATTGCCCATCGAGCGGCTGCGGCGCGAATGCCAGCGATGCCACAAGTGCCTATCACGAGCAAGCCCCATGACATAGTGCCCAGTGGTCGAGCCAGGGAGCCGCATCGCACGGATCTTGGGCATGGGAGGCATGGCTCGGCAGCCCCCAGCAGGCATGGCATGGGCTTCTTGCTCCTGGACACGGAGCCTAGCGAGCGAGCCAGGAGAGCCGTGTCGCACCGACCCTAGGCACGGAAGGCATGCCTCACAGCCCCCAACAGGCATGGCATGGGCCGCCTGCCCAGCATGCGGAAGTGGTGGGTGTGCCAGGCAGGAAACGGGAGCCCCTTGTGAGCCAGCCCCCTCGTCCTTACCCTCGACATTGTGCCCAGCAAGCGAGCCAGGGGAGCCGCGACGTATGGACCCTGGGCATGGGTGGCATTCCTAAGCAGCCCCCAGCAGGCATGGCATGGGTTGCTTGCCCAGCGTGAAGCAGTGGTGGACGCGCCAGCCCGGCTACTGGCGCCCATCGTGAGCCAGCCCCTCGCCCCTCCCCCTTTACATGGTGCCAAGCGAGCGAGCCAGGGGAGCCACATCGCATAGACCCTAGGCACGGGAGGCATGCCTTTGCAGCCCCCAGCAGGCACGACATGGGCTGCTTGCCCAGCATGCAGCAGCGGCCGGCGTGCTAGCCAGGCGACGGGTGCCCATCACGAGCCAGCCCCTCGACATAGTGCCCAGCGAGCGAGCCAGGAAAGCCATGTCGCACGGACCCTGGGCATGGGAGGCATGCCTCGGCAGCCCCCAGCAGGCATGGTATGGGCTGCTTGTCCAGTGTGCAGTAACGGTGGGCGCTTATTGCGGGCCAGCTCGTAGACATAGTAACCAGCGAGCGATCCAGGGGAGGCGCATCGCACGGACCCTGGGCACGGGTGGCACGCCTCGGTGACCCCCAACAGGCACGGCATGGGCGGATTGCCCATCGTGCGGCTGCGACGCGAATGCCAGCGATGCCACAAGTGCCTATCACGAGCAAGCCCCATGACATAGTGCCCAGTGGTCGAGCCAGGGAGCCGCATTGCACGGATCTTGGGCATGGGAGGCATGGCTCGGCAGCCCTCAGCAGGCATGGCATGGGCTTCTTGCCCCTAGACACGGAGCCTAGCGAGTGAACCAGGACAACCGTGTCGCACCGACCCTGGGCACGAAAGGCATGCCTCACAGCCCCTAACAGGCATGGCATGGGCCACCTGCCCAGCATGCGGAAGTGGTGGGTGTGCCAGGCAGGAAACGGGAGCCCCTTGTGAGCCAGCCCCCTCGTCCTTACCCTCGACATTGTGCCCAGCGAGCGAGCCAGGGGAGCCGCGACGTATGGACCCTGGCCATGGGAAGCATGCCTCACAGCCCCTAGCAGGCACCGCATGGGCTGCTTGCCCAGTGCGCGGCAGTGGTGGGCGCGCTAGCCAGGCCACAGGCACCCATCGCGAGCCAGCCCCCTCGTCCCTGACACTCGACATTGTGCCCAGTTAGCGAGCCAGGCGAGCCGCGTCGCACGGACCCTGGGCACGGGAGGCTTTCCTAGGCAGCCCCCAGCAGGTATGGTGTGGGCTGCTTGCCTATCATGCAGCAGCGGTGGCGCACCAGCCAGGCTACTGGCGCCCATCGCAACCCAGCCCCCTCATCCCTGCCCCTCGACATGGTGCCCAATGAGCAAGCCAGGTGAGCCGCATCGCTTGGACACTTTGCATGGGAGGCATGCCTCGGCAGCCCCCAGTAGGCATGGCATGGGCTGCTTGCCCAGCATGCGGCAGCGGTGGGCACGCCAGCCAGGCCAAGGGCGCCCATCGCGAGCCAGCCCCCTTGTCCCTAATCCTAGACACAGTGGCCAGCGAGTGAGCCAAGCGAGCCGTGTCGCACGGACCCTGGGCATGGGAGGCATGCCGCGGAAGCCCCCAGCAGGGATGGCTTGGGATGCTTGTCCAGCGTGCGGCAGCAGTGGGTGCACCAGCCTATCCATGGGTGCCAATTGCGAGCCAGCCCCCTCGTCCCGGCCCCTCGACATAGTGCCCAGCGAGCGAGCCAGGAGAGCCACATCGTGTGGACCCTGGGCACTGCAGGCATGCCTCGATAGCCCTCAGCAGGTACAGTATGGGCTGCTTGCCCATCGTACGACAGCGGTGGGCACGCATGCAAGGCCACGGGCACCCATTATGAGCCAGCCCCTCGACATAGTGCCCAACGGGCGAGCCAGGGAGCCACGTCACATGGGCCCTGAGCACGAGAGGCTTGCCTCGGCTGCCCCCAGCTGGCACAGCATGCGAGGCCACGGGCGCCCACCTCGAGCCAGCCCCCTTGTCCTTGCCCCTCGACATACTGCCCAGCGAGTGAACCTGGGGAGCCGCGTCACACAGAACCTGGGCTTGGGAGGCACGCCTTGGCAACCCCTAGTAGGCACGGGATGGGCTGGTTACCCAGCGTGCGGCAGTGGTGTGCGCGCAAGCCAGGCCACGGGCGCCCATCGTGAGCCATCCCCTTTGTCCCCGCCCCTCCATTTACTACCCAGCGAGAGAGCCAGGGGAGCCGCGTCGCATGGACCCTGGGCACGAGAGACATGCCTTGGCAGCCCCCAGCAGGCACGGCATTGTCTGCTTGCTCAACTTGCGACAGTGGTGGGGGCGCCAGGTAGGGCACGAGCACCCATCGCGAGCCAGCCCCCTAGTCCCTGCCCCTCGACACAGACCTCAGCGAGCGAGCCAGGAGAGCCGCGTCACATGGACCTTGTGGATGGAAGCCTTGCCTTAGCAGCCCTTGGCAGGCATGGCATGGGCTTTTTGCACAGTGTGCGGCAGTGGTGGGCGTGCCAGCCAGGCCCCGGGTGCCTATCGCGAGCCAGCCCCCTCGTCCCTACCCCTCAACATAGTGCCCAGCGAGCGAGCCAAGGAAGCTGCATCGCATGGACCCTCGGCATGGGAGGCACGCCTTGGCAGCCCCCACCAAGCACGGCATGGGCTGTTTGCCCTGTGTGCGGCAGCGGTGGTCGCGCCTACCTGGTCACGGGCGGCCATTGTGAGCGAACCCCCTCGAGCCAGCCCCTCGACATTGTGGCTAGTGAGCGAGCCAGGGGAGTTGCGACGCACGGACCCTGGGAACAGGAGGCATGCCACACAGCCCCCAGATGGCACGGCATGGGCTACTTGCCTAGCATGTGGTAGCGGTGGGCGCCCCAGCCAGGCCACAGGCGCCCACTGCGAGCCAGGCCCCTCGTCCCTGCCTCTCGACATGGTGCCCAGTGAGTGACCTAGGCGAACCACGTTGGATGGACGCTGGGCATAGGAGGCATGCCACAGCAGCCCCCAGCAGGCTCGGCATGGCCCATGTGCCCAGTGTACAGCCAGGCCAGTGGCGCCCATCGCGAGCTAGACCCCATGTCCCCGAACCTCCATATAGTGCTCAGCAACCGAGCCAGGTGAGCCACGTCGCCCGGACCCTTGGCATGGGAGGCATGCCTCGACAGCCTCCAGCAGGTACAGCATGGACTGCTTGCCAAGCATGCGGCAGTGGTGGGCGCGCCAGCCAGGCCACTGGTGCCCATCACGAGCCAGCCCCCTCATCCCAGTCCTTCGACGTAGTGCCCAGCAAGCGAGCCAAGGGAGGCATGCCGAGGAAGAGCCCAGCTGGTGCAGCATGTGCTACTTGCCCAGCATGCGACAGCGATGGGTGCGCCAGCCGGGCCATGGGCACCCTACAGCGAGCAAGCCCCCTCGACATAGTGCCCAGTGAGCGAGCCTGAGGAGTTGCGACACACGGACCCTGGGCATCAGCCCCCAGCAGGCACGCCATGGGCTGCTTGCCCAGCATGCAGCAGCGATGGGCGCGCCAGCCTGGCCCCTGGTGCCAATCGTGAGCCAGCCCCCTCGTCTTGGCCTCTCGACATTATGCCTAGTGAGTAAGCCAGGGGAGCCACGTTGCGTGGATGTTGGGCACGGGAGGCATACCTCGTAAGCCCCCAGTAGGCACGGCATGGGCTTGTTGCCCAATGTGCGACAGCAGTGGGCATGCCTGCTAGACCACGGGCGCCCATTCTGAGCCAGCCCCTCGACATAGTGCCCAATGGGCGAGCCAGGGAGCCGCGTCGCACGGACCCTGGGCACCAGAGGCTTGCCTCGGTTGCCCCCAGCTGGCACAGCATGGGCTGCTTGCCCAGCATGCGGCAGTGGTGGGAACGGCTGCAAGGCCACAAGCGCCCATCGCGAGCCAGCCCAATTGTCCCTGCCCCTCGACATAGTGCCTAGCGAGTGAACCTGGGGAGCCATGTCGCACGGAACCTGGGCTTGGGAGGCACGCCTTGGCAACCCCCAGTAGGCACGGCATGGGCTGCTTGCCCAGGTAGCGACTGCGGTGGGCGCGCCTACAAGGCCACGGGTGCCCATCTTGAGCCAGCCCCCTCGTCCTTGTCCCTCAGCAAAGTGCCCAGCGAGCGAGCTTGGGGAGCCATGTTGCACAGATCGTGGGCATAGGTGGCATGCCTCGGAAGCCCCTAGCAGGCATGGCATGGATAGGTTGCCCAGCGTGCAGCGGCGGGGGGGGGGGGGGGTGCCGGCCAGGCCACGGGCGCCCATCACGAGCCAGCCCCCTTGTCCCTGCCCCTCAACATAGTGGCCAGCGAGGGAGCCAGGGGAGCCGCGTCGCATGGACCCTAGGCACGGGAGGCATGCCTTGGCAACCCTGCCAGGCATGGCATGGGCTGTTTGGCCGGCGTGCGGCAGCGATGGTCGCGCCTACCAGGCCACGAATGGCCATCGCGAGCGAACCCCCTCGTCCCTGCCCCTCGACATAGCGCCTTGCGAGCGAGCCAGAGGAAGCGCATCAGATGGACCCTAGGCACGGGTGGCATTCCTTAGAAGCCCCCTGCAGGCACGGCATGGGCTGCTTGCCCAGTGCACAGCAGCGGTGGGCGTACCAGCCATGCCACAAGCGCCCATCACAAGCCAGCCCATCACATAGTGCCCAGCAAGTGAGCCAGGGGAGCCGCTTGCATGGAACCTGGTCACGGGAGGCATACCTTGGCAGCCCCAAGTAGGCAGGGAATGGTCCAAATGCCCAGCGTGCGGCAGCGGTGGGCGTGCTAGCCAGGCCACGGGCGCCCATCGAGAGCCAGCCCCCTTGTCCTGGCCCCTCGACATGGTGCCCAGCGTACGAGGCAGGGGAGCCATGTCGCACGGACCTTGGTTTGGGAGGCATGCCTCGGCAGCCCCCTCGTCCCTGAGCCTCGATGTAGTGCCAAGCGAGCATGCCAGAGGAGCCGTGTCGCACGGTCCTTGGGCACAGGAGGCACTCATCGGTAGCCCCCAGCAGGCACAGCATGGGCCAAATGCTCAGCATGAGGCAGCAATGGGCACGCCAGCCAGGCCACTGGCGCCCATCACGAGCCATCCCCCTCGTCCCTGTCCCTCGACGTAGTGCCCAATGAGCGAGTTAGGGGAACCGTGTCACACGGACCTTGGGCAAGGGAGGAAGACCTTGGCCGCTCCAAGCAAGCATGGAACGGGCTGCTTGCCCCGCGTGCGGCAGCGGTGGGTGCGCCGGCCACGCCACGAGCGCCCATCGTGAGCTAGCCCCCTCGTCCTTATCCCTAGACGTAGTGCCAAGCGAGCGGGCCAGCTGAGCCGCGTCACACAGATCCTGGGCATGGGAGGCACGCCTCTGCTGCCACAGGTAGGCACAGGATTGGCTGCTGGCCCAGCGCGCGTCAGTAGTGTTCGCACCTACTAGGCCACGGGCGGCCATCGCGAGCCAACCCCCTCATCCCTGCCCCTCGACATAGTGCCCAGCGAGCGAGCCAGGGGAGCTACGTCGCATGGACCCTGGGCACGGGAGGCATGCCTCAGAAGCCCCCTGCAGGCACGGAATAGGCTGCTTGCCCACCATGCAGCAGCGGTGGGCGCGCCAGCCATGCCACGGGCGCCCATCACGAGCGAGGCCTTAGATATTGTACCCAGCTAGCGAGCCAGGGGAACCGCGTTGCGCAGACCCTGGGCACTAGAGGCATGCCAAACAGCCCCCAGATGGCACAGCATGGGCTGCTTGCCCAGCGTGTGGCAGCGGTGGGCGAGCCAGCCAGGCCACCAACGCCCATTGCGAGTTAGCCCCCTCATCCCTGCCCCTCGACATACTACCCAGCGAGCGAGCTAGGGGAGCCGCGTCACATGGTCCCTGGGTACAGGAGGCATGCCTCGGCAGCACCCAGCAGGCATGGCATGGGCTGCATGCCCAGAGTGTGGCAGCGGTGGGCGCCCCAGCCAGGCAATGGGCGCCCATTGCATGCCAGCCTCCTCGTCCAGGTCCTTCGACGAAGTGCCCAGTGAGTGAGCCAGAGGAGCCACGTCGCACGGACCTTGGGCAATGAAGGCATGCCGCGACTGCCCCCAGCTGGCGCAGCATGGGCTACTTGCCCAGTGTGCAGCGGCGGTGGGCGCACCAGCCGGGCCATGGGCGCCCACCGCGAGCCAGCCCCCTCGTCCCTGCCCCTCTACATGGTGCCCAGCGTGCGAGCCAGGTGGAGCCAAGTCGCAAGGACACTGGGCATGGCAGGCATGCCTCGGAAGCCCCCAGTAGGCACGGCAAGGGCTGCAGCGTGCGAGCCAGGTGTGCCCACGCCAAGTGTGCAAGGACACTTGGCATGGCAGGCATGCCTCGGAAGCCCCCAGCAGGCATGGCAAGGGCTGCTTTCCCAGCGTACAGCAGCTGTGCCCACGATCTGTGCCCAGGAGGTAGGCCTCAGCAACCCCCAGCAGGCACGGCGTGGGCAGCTTACCCAGAGTGCGGTAGCGGTGGGCGTGCCAGCGAGATCATGGGCGGCCATCGCAAGCCAGCCCCCTCATCCCTGCCCCTCGACATGGTGCCCAGCATGCGAACCAGGTGGAGCCAAGTCGCAAGGACACTGGGCATGGCAGGCATGCCTCGGAAGCCCCCAGCAGGCACGGCAAGGGCTGCTTTCCTAGCGTACAGCAGCTGTGCCCACGATCTGTGCACAGGAGGCAAGCCTCAGCAACCCCCAGCAGGCACGGCGTGGGCAGCTTACCCTGAGTGCGGCAGCGGTGGGTGTGCCAGCGAGGCCATGGGCACCCATCGCAAGCCAGCCCCCTCGTCCCTGCCCTCAACACGAAGCCCAGCGAGCGAGCCAGTAGAGCCACGTCGCTTGGACCGTGGGCAAAGGAGGCATGCCTCACAGCCCCCAGCAAGGACGGCATGGGCTACTTGCCCAGCGTGCGGCAGCGGTGGGAGCCCCAGCCAGGCCACGGACGAACATCGCGAGCCATCTCTATTGTCCCCTCCCCTCAACATGGTGCCCAGCAAGCAAGGTAGCGGAGCCACATCGCATGGACCCTAGGCACAGGAGGCATGCCTTGGCAGCCCCCAGCAGGCACGGAATGAGCTTCTTTGCCAGCATGGGGCAGCGGTGGGCATTCCAGCCAGGCCACGGGCGCCCATCGCCAGCCAACCCCTTTGTCTCGACCCTTCAACATGGTGCCCAGCGTGCGAGCCAGGGGAGCCGTGTCACACGGATCCTGGGTTTGGAGGCATGCCTCGGCAGGCCCCTCATCCCTACCCCTCGACTTACTGCCCAGCGAGCGAGCCAGGGGAACCGCGTCGCTTGGACCCTAGGCATGGGTGGCATGCCCTCGCAGCCCCCAGTAGGCATGGCATGGGCTGCTTGCACAGGATGCGACAGTGGTGGGCGCACCAGCCAGGCCACGGGTGCCCATTGTGAGGCAGCCCCGTCGCCCCTGCCCCTCGACATAGAGACCACCAAGAGAGCCAGGGGAGCCACGTCGCACGGACCCGGGGCACAGGAGGCATGCCTCGGCAGCCCCCAGCAGGCACGGCATGGGCTGCTTGCCCAGTGTACGGCAGCATGGGGGCGCCAGCCAGGCCACGGATGCCAATTATGAGCCCGGCCCCTCGTCCCTGCCCTTTGACATGGTGTCCCGCAAGCTTGCCAGGGGAGCAGCGTCGCACGGACCCTGGGCATGGGAGGCATGCCTCGGTAGCCCCCAGTAGGCATGGTATGGGCTGCTTGCACAGCGTGCGCCAGCGATGGGCTAGCCAGCCAGGCCACGGGCGCCCATCGTGAACCAACCCCATCGTCCCTGCCCCTCGACTTACTGCCCAGCGAGCTAGCTAGGGAGCCACGTCTCATGGACCCAGGGCATGGGTGGCATGCCTCGGCAGCCCCCAGCAGGTACGGTATGGGCTGCTCACCCTTCCTGCGGCAGTGGTGGGCGTGCCAGCAAGGCCACGGGTGCCCATCATGACCCAGCCCCCTCGTCCCTGCCCCTCGACATGGTGCCCAGCGAGCGAGCCAGGGGAGCTGTATTGCATGGACAATGGGCATGGGAGGCAAGCCAAGGCAGCCCCCAGCAGGCACGGCACGAGCTATGTGCCCAGGATGCGGCAGTGGTGGGTGCGCCAGCCAGGCCAGTGGCGCTAATTGCAAGCCAGCCTCCTCGTCCCCGAACCTCGACATAGTGCCCAGTGAGTGAGCCTGAGGAGCCGCATCGCGTGGACCCCAAGCACGAGAGGCATGGCTCAGAAGCCCCAAGCATGCATGGCATGGGCTGCTTGCACTGAGTGCGGCAGCGGTGGGCACGGCAGCCAGGCCACGAGCGCCCATCGTGAGCCAGCCCTATCATTCGTGCCCTCGACATGGCGCCCAGCGAGCGAGCCATGGGAGCCGCATCGCACGGACCCTGGGTACGGGAGGCATGCCTCAGCAGCCCCCAGCAGGCACGGCATTGGCCAAGTGCCCATCATGCGGCAGCATTGGGCGTGCCAGCCAGGCCACGGACGCCCATCACGAGCCAGCCCCTCATCCCAGACCCACGACATGGTTCCCAGCGAGTGAGCCAGGGGAGCTGCCTTGCACGGACCCTAGGCATGGGAGGCATGCCTTGCATCCCCCAGGAGGCACGGCATGGGCTGCTTGACAGTGTGCGGGGGCAGTAGGCGCGTCAGCCAGGCTACAGGCACCCATCGCAAGCCAGCCCCACGACATAGTGCCCAGTAAGCGAGCCAGGGGAGACGCATCGCACGAACCCTAGGCACAGGAGGCACACCTCGGCAGCCCCCAGCAGGCACAGCAAGGGCTGCTTGCCTAGCATGCGAGAGCAGTGGGCGCGCTAGCCAGGCCACGGGCACCCAACGCGGGCCAGCCCCCTTGTCCCTGCCGCTCAACATAATGCCAAGCGAGCGAGCCAGGGGAGCCGTGTCGCATGGGCCCTTGGAACGAGAGGCATGCGTCGACAACCCCCTGCAGGCACGGCATGGGCTACTTGCCCAGCGTGTTGCAGTGGTGGGTGTGCCAGCCAGGCCACGGGCACCCATTGCGAGCCAGCCCCCTCGTCCCTGCCCCTCGACATAGTGCCGAGCAAGCAAAACCAAGGGACCATGTGCACGAGAGGAATGGCTTAGCAGCCCCAAGCAGGCACGGGATGGGCTGCTTGCACAGCTAGTAGCTACGTTGGGTGCGCCAGCAAGGCCACGGGCGCCCATCGCGAGCCAGCCCCTAGGCATAGTGCCCAGCGGCGAGCCCGTGTAGCCGCGTCGCACAGACCCTGGGCATGGGGGGCATGCCTTGGCAGCCTCCAGTATGCACGGCGTGGGCTGCTTGCCCAGTGTGCGGCAACGGTGGGTGCGCCAGCCAACCCACGGGTGCCCATCACAAGCTAACACCTCGACATAGTGCCCAGCGAGTGAGCCAGGGAGCCGCATCACAGGTACCCTGGGCACGGGAGGCATGCCTCGGCAGCCCCCAGCAGGCATAATTATTTATTAAGCTTAATTTTTTTATTAAACCTAATTAAATCTCAAAATTAATTAATTATGTGGCCCATCAAGTTATTAGATCCAATGTATTGTTAGGCTCAACTACAAATTTTGCCTAAAAAATTGATTATGCCAATTTTAGTTCTTACTACTAGTTGTATATTGAATTCAATTTTTTTGTTTGGCCAAAATAAATCTTAAGTCTAATTAATTACTTGGTGTAATTAATTATTTGGTTTAATTAATTGCTGAGCTTAATTATTGGTATCCTCAACTATTTTTATAATCTGATTAATTTTTAAGCCCCATTAATGTAAGCTAGGCTAAATTTGTTCATAATTTATGTCCAAAGACATCTTAAGCACATTTGCCCATAGGCCTAATTATTTGTTAGCCTCATGTAGGTCTAATTATATCTTAAATTTAATTAATATTGAGTCAACTTATATTTTAAGCATATAAGTATTAAGTCGATTTTATTTTGAAATTCAATGATATATTGAGCTTAATTATTTATTAAAATTTTTAAGCTTAATTTTTTATTAAGCATAATCAAATCTTAGGCTCAACAATTTTTATGCACAATTAAATGCACGGCTCAATTAGTTATTAGACTCAATAATTGTTAAATCTAATTAAATATTAGATCAAATTAATTATTAAGCATAATTACATCTTATGACTAATTATTTATTGGTTCTATTTTGTTAAAAATCCTTTTTTGTTTAAGTTCAATTATTTACATGAGACAATTATTAAGCCAAATTTTTTATTAAGTCCAATTAAATCTTGTACTCAATTAATTGTTAGAACCATCGAATTACTCAGCCCATTGAATTATTATGTCCGATTAATTTCTAAGCTTGATTACTTATTAGACTTAATTATTTTTGCGTCTAATTAATTCTTAGGCCCAATCAACTTCGTTAACCCAATTCATTCCTAGGTCAAATTATTTTTTGGGTTCATAAACAATAAACTCAATTAATTATTAAATCTTATAAATATTACTCTTAATTATATTTAAGGCTAATATACACGAGGTCTAATTATGTATTACATTGAATTATTTATTAAATCTAATTATGTCTCAAGTTCAGTTATATTAGGTCTAATATATTGTAAGCCCCATTATATATGAGGCCTAATTATATATATATTTTCAATTTTGATGCCTAATTAATTTGAAATCTATTTATATCTTTAATTTAATATTTATTAAGTTTAATTATATGCCAAATTATGTTTTAGATTCATCAAATTACTTATTTGATGCTTTCGAAATAATTAATGGGCGTAATTATATCTTCAACACAACAACGTTTTAGATCCAATTATATATTAAGCTAGATTTTCTATAAGGCATAATTACATCTTGAGCTTTACTAATTCTTACACACAATTAAATATTCGATTGATTGTTAGATCTAATTAATTGATTGACGCACAGGCCCTGGGCACAGGAGGCATGCCTCGGCAGCCCCCAGCAGGCACTTCATTGGCCAAGTACCCGGTGTACGACAGCATTGGGCACGCCTGCCAGGCCACAGGCGCCCATTGTGAGCTGGCCTCTCGTCCCTGCCCCTCGACATGGCGGCCAGCGAGTGAGCCAGGGGAGTCGCATTGCACGGACCCTGGGCACAGGAGGCATGCCTCACAGCCCCCAGATGGCATGGCATGGGCTGCTTGCCTAAAGTGTGGCAGCAGTTAGAGCGCCAGCCATGCCACGGGTGCCCATCGCGAGCCAGACCCCTCGTCCATGCCCCTCGACTTGGTGCCCAGCGAGCGTGCCAGGGGAGCCGCGTCGCATAGACCCTGGGCACGGGAGGCATGCCTTGGCTGCCCCCAGTAGGCATGGCATGGGCTGCTTGCCAAGCGTGCGGCAACTGTGGGCACGCCAGCCAGGCCACGGGCGACAATCGCAGGCCAGACCCCTCGTCCATGCCCCTCGACATGGTGCCTATCAAGCGAGCCTTGGGAGCCACGTCGCACGGACCCTGGGCACACAAGGCATGCCTCACAACCCCCAGCATGCATGGCATGGGCTGCTTGCAAAGAGTGTGGCAGCTGTGGGCACGCAATCCATGCCACGGGCGCCCATCACGAGCCAGACCACTCATCCATGCCCCTTGACATGGTGCCCAGCGAGCGTGCCAGGGGAACCATGTCGCATAGACCCTGGCAAGGGAGGCATGCCTCGGCAGTCCCCAGTAGGCTTGGCATGGGCTGCTTGCACAGCATGTGGCAGCGGTGGGCTCGCCAGCCAGGCCACGGTTGCCCATCGCGAGCCAGCGCCCTCGTCCCTGCCCATCGACATGGAGCTTATCGAGACAGCCAGGGGAGAAGCGTCACACGGACCCTGGGCATGGGAGGCATGCCTCGAAAGCCCCTAGCAGGCACGGCATGGGCTGCTTGCCCAGTGTGGGGCAGCGGTGAGCGCGCCAGCCAGGCCACGGGTGCCCATCGCGAGCCAGCCCCCCTGTCCCTCGACGTGGTGCCCAACGAGCGAGCTAGGGGAGCTGTGTCGCACGGACCCTGGGCACGGGAGGCACGACTCTGGCAGCCCCCAGCAGGCACGGCATAGGCTGCTTGCCCAACGTGTTGCAGCGGTGGGTGCGCCAGCGACGCAACAAGCGCCCATCGCGAGCCAGCCCCCGCGTTCCTACCCCTCAACATAGTGCCCAGCAAGCGAGCCAAGGGAGCCGCATCGCACGGACCCTGGGCATGGGAAGCATGCCTCGGCCGCCCTCAACAGGCATGGCATGGCATGGGTTGCTTGCCCAGCGAGCGGCAGCGGTGGGCGCACTAGCCAGGCCATTGGCGCCCATCGCAATCCAGCCCCTAGTTCCCTGCCCTTCGACATAGTGCCCAGCGAACGAGCCAAGGGAGCCGCGTCGCACGGACCCTGGGCACGGGAGGAATGCCTCGACAGCCCCCAGCAGGCACAGCATGGGCTACTTGCCCAGCGTGCGGCAGCGGGGGGCGCGCCAGCCGGGCGATAGGCACCCATCCCAAACAAGCTCCCTCATCCCTGACACTCGACATAGGGCCCAACAAGTGAGCCAGGGGAGTCGTGTTGCAGGGACCCTGGGCATGGGTGGCATGCCTCTGCGTCCCCCAGCAGGCATGGCATGGGCTGCTTGCCAAGCGTGCGAAAGTGGTAGGCGTGCCAGCCTGGCCACGGGCGCCCATCGTGAGCTAGCCCCATGACATAGTGCCCAGCAAGCGAGCCCAGAAAGCCATGTCGCACTGACCTCGGGCACGGGAGGCACGCCTCGGCAGCCCCCTGCAGGCACGGCATGGGTTGCTTGCCCCATGTGTGAGTGTGATGGGCATGCCATCCAAGCCACCGGCGCCCATCGCAAGCTAGCCCTCTTGTCCTTGCCCCTCGACATGGTGCCTAGTGTAGGAGCCCGGGGAGCCGCATCACAGGGACCCTGGCAATGGTAGACTTGCCTTGGCAGCCCCCAGCAGGCACTGCATGAGCCGTTTGCCCAGCATGCGCCAGCCGTGGGTGCGCCAGCTAGGCCACGGGCAACCATCGCCAGCCAGCCCATCAACATTGTGCCCAGCGACTGAGCCAGGGGTGCCGCATCATACGGACCCTGCGCACTGGAGGCATGCCTCGGCACAGGTGGCATGGGTTGCTTGCCAAGCTTGCGGCAACAGTGGGCGTGCCAGCCTGGCCACGGGTGCTCATCGTGAGCCAGCCCCCTCGTCCCTACCCCTCGACACAGTGCCCAGCGAGCGAGCCAGGGAACCCGCGTCGCATGGACCCTGGGCATGGGAGCCATGCCTTGGCCACCCCCAGCAGGCACGGCAGGGGTGGGTGCGCCTGCCAGGCCACGGGCTCCCATCATGAGCCAGCCCTTCAACATAGTGCCCAGTGAGCAAGCCAAGGAAGCCGCGTCGCATAGACACTGGGGACGGGAGGATTGCCTCGGCAGCCCCCAGTAGGCACAGCATGGGCTGCTTACCTAGAATGTAGGAGCAGTGGACACGCGTGCTAGGCCACAGGCACCTATCACGAGCCAAGCCCGCAACATAATGCCCAGCGAGCGAGCCAGGGAAGCCGCCTCGCATGGACCCTGGGCATGAGAGGCACGCCTCGACAACCCTCAGCCAAAATGGCATGGGCTACTTACCAAGCGTGAGGCAGCAGTGGCGCGCCAGCCAGGCCACGGGCGCCCATCACGAGCCAGCCCCTCAAGATAGTGGCCATCAAGCAAGCCAAGGGAGCCGCGCTCCACTCACCCTGGGCACGGGAGGCTTGCCTCGGCAGCCCCCAGCAGGCACGGCATGGGCTGCTTGCCCAGCAGGCCAGATCAGTGGACGCGCCAGCCAGGCCACGGGCGCCCAACGCGAGCCAGCCCCTCGATATGGTGCCTAGTGAGCGAGACAGAGGAGCTGCATTACACGAATCTGGGACATGGGAGGCATGCCTCAGCAGCCCCCAACAGGCATGGCATGGGCTGCTTGCCCAGCTTGCCACAGCGGTGGGCGCGCCAGCAATGCCACGGGAGCCCATCGCGAGCCAGCCCCCCAATATAGTGCCCAGCGAGCGAGCCAAAGGAGCTGTGTCGCACTCATCTTGCGCACGGGAGGGGCACCTCGGCAGCGCCCAACAGGCACGTCATGGGCTGCTTGCCCAGCGTGCCAGATTAGTGGACGCGCCAGCCAGGGCAAGGGCGCCCAACACAAGCCAGCCCCTCAATATAGTGCTCAGCGAGCGAGACAAGGGAGCTGCACTGCACGAATCCGAGACATGGGAGGCATGCTTCGACAGCCCCCAACAGGCACTGCCTGGGCTACTTGCCCAGCTTGAGTCAACGATGGGCGCGCCAACGAGGCCACGGGAGCCCATCGCAAGCCAAGCCCTCAACATAGTGCCCAGCGAGTGAGCCAGGGGAGCCGCGTTGCAAAGACCTTGGGCATTGGAGGCCTTCCTCGGTAGCCCCCAGCAGGAATGGCATGGGCTACTTACCCAGGATGAGGCAGCGGTGATGCCCCAACTAGGCCATGGGCGCCCATCACGAGCCAGCCCCTTAAGATAGTGCTCATCGAGCGAGTCAGGGGAGCTGCGTCGCACAATGGGTACGAGAGGCATGCCACGGCAGCCCCTAGCAGGCACGGCATGGGATGCTTGCCCAGCATGCGGCAGCGGTTGGCGCACCAGCCGGGCCACGGAAACCTATTGCAAGCCAGCCCCTCAACATAGTGCCCAGTGAGCGAGCTAGCGGAGCCGCGTCGCATAGACACTTGGGATGAGAGGAATGCCTTGGCAGCCCCCAGTAGGCACAACATGGGCTGCTTGCCTAGCATGCGGGAGCGGTGGGCACGCGTGCTAGGCCACGGGTGCCCATCACGAGCCAAGCCCTCAACATATTACCTAGCGGGTGAGCCAGCGGAGACGCCTCGCACGGGCCCTAGGCATGAGAGGCACGCCTTGGTAACCCCCAGCAAGCACGGCATGGGATGCTTGCCCCAGTCAGGCGACGGGAGCCCATCGCGAGCCAGCCCCTCAACACTGTGCCCAACGAGCGAGCCAAGGGAGTGCGTCGCACAGACACTGGTGACAGGAGGCATGCCTTGGCAGCCCCCAACAGGCATGGCATGCCCCAGCAGGCATGGCATGGGCTGCTCGTCTAGTGTGCGGCAGCGAAAGGCGTGCCAGCCTGGCCACATGAGCCCATTGCGAGCCAATCCTTCAACATAATGCCAAGCGAGCGAACCAGAGGAGCCTTGTCGCACAGACTCTGGGCACGGGAGGCACGCCTTGGCAGCTCCCAGCAGGAACGGCATGGGCTACTTAGCCAGGATGAGGCAGCCATGGTGCCCCAGCAAGGCCACGGGTGCCCATCACGATCCTGCCCCTTAAGATTGTGCCCATCGAGCGAGCTAAGGGAGCCACGTTGCACCGTGGGCACGGGAGGCATGCCGCGGTAGCCCTTAGCAGGCACAGCATGGGATGCTTGCCCAGAATGCGATAGTGGTTGGCGCACCAGCCAGGCCACGGGAGCCCATCGCGAGCCAGCCCCTTAACATAGTGCCCAGTGAGCGAGCCAGGGAAGCCGCGTTGCATAGACACTGGGGACGGGAGGATTGCCTCGGCAGTCCCCAGTAGGCACAGCATGGGCTGCTTACCTAGAATGTAGGAGCAGTGGGCACGCGTGCTAGGCCACGGGCACCTATCACGAGCCAAGCCCGCAACATAATGCCCAGCGAGCGAGCCAGGGAAGCCGCCTCGCATGGACCCTGGGCATGAGAGGCACGCCTCGGCAACCCCCAACAAGCACGGCATGGGATACTGGCCCCAGCCAGACCACGGGAGCCCATCGCGAGCTAGCCCCTCAACACTGTGCCCAGCAAGCGAGACAGGGGAGTCGCGTCGCACGGACACTGGTTGTGGGGGCCATGCCTCGATAGCCCCCAGCAGGCATGGCATGGGCTGCTCATCTAGCATGCAGCAGTGAAGGGCGTGCCAGCCTGGCCACAGGAGCCCATCGCGAGCCAGCCCTTCAACATAATGCCAAGCGAGCGAACCAGGGGAGCCTTGTCGCACAAACCCTTGGCACGGGAGGCACACCTTGGCAGCCCCCAGCAGAACAACATGGGCTGCTTGCCTAGCACGCGGCGATGGTGGGCGCGCCAGCCAGGCCACAGGCGCCAATCACGAGCCAGCCCCCTCGTCCCTGCCCCTTGACGTAGTGCCCAGCAAGCAAGCTAGGGGAGCCGCATCTCACGGACCATGGGCATAGGAGGCACGCCACGGCAGCCCCCAGCAGGCATGGCATGGGCTGCTTGCCCAGTGTGCAGAAGCGGTGGGCACACCTGCCATGCCACAGGCACCCATCGCGAGCCAGCCCCCTCGTCCATGCCCTTCGACATAGTGACCAGAGAGCGAGCCAGGGGAGCAGCGTCGCATGGACTCTGGCCACGGGAGGCTTGCCTCAGCAGCCCCTAGAAGGCACTGCATGGGCTTCTTGCCCAGCATGCGGCAGCGGTTGGTGCGTCAGCGAGGCTTCGGGCGCTAATCGTGAGCCAGTCCATCAGCATAGTGCCCAGCGAGCGAGCCAGGGGTGGCACATCACACGGACCCTGCACACTTGAGGAACACCTTAGCGGCCCCCAGCAGGCGTGGCATGGGCTGCTTGCCCAGCTTGCGGTAGCGGTGGTCGCGCCAGCCTGGCCACGAGCGCCTATCGCGAGCCAGCCCCTCTTCCCTGCCCCTCGACATAGTGCCCAGCGAGGGAGCTAGGGGAGCCGCGTCGCATGGACCCTGGGCACTGGAGGCATGCCTCGCCAGCCCCCAGTAGGCACGGCATGGGCTGCTTGCCCAGCATGCAACAGTGTTGGGTGAGCCAGCCAGGCCACCGGCGCCCATCGCAAGCTAGGCCCTTGACATAGTGCTCGACGAGCGAGCCAAGGGAGCCGCGTCGCATGGACCCTGGGCAGGGGAGGCATGCCTCGGCACCCCCCAGCAGGCACAGCATGGGCTCCTTGCCCAGCATGCGGCAGCGGTGGGCGCGCCAACCAGGCCACAGAAGCCCATCGCTAGCCAGCCCCCTCGTCCCCCAACCGTGATGTAGTGCCCAACGAGCGAGCCAGGGGAGCCGCGTAGCACGGAACCTGGGCGCGATCCCCAGCAGGCACGGCATCATCCAAGTGCCCAGCGTGCAGCAGCGGTGGGTGCGCCAACCAAGCCAATGGCACCCATCGGGAGCCAACCCCCTCGTCTCTGTCCCTCGACGTAGTGCCCAGCGAGCGAGCCAGGGGAGCTGCATCACATGGACCATGGGGACAAGAGGCATGCCATGGCAGCCCTCAGCAGGAATGGCATAGGCTACTTGCCCAATGTGCGACAGCGGTGGGCGCGCTAGCCAGGCCACGGACACCCATTGCGAGCCAGCCCCCTCATCCCTGCCCTTCGACATGGTGCCCAATGTGCGAGCCAGGGGCGTCACAGTAGTCCCCAGCAGGCACAACGCCAGCCTTGCCTGGGGCACCGTATGTGAGCATGCCGTGAGGCTCGCCACGTGCTGTGGGCGTTGATTTCATGGGCAAGCTTGGCTTGGCCGTGTCCCCTGATTGTGGTGGACCCCGAGGGCAGCCATGGGGTGGCTGGAGGTGCGCTGGATAGGGCAGCCAGCATGCATCCTAGGCCAGGCAGAGGAACAGCTGCCTCAACCTGCTGGTCGCAATGCCCAGTCATGAAATTGGTGTGAATTAACGGTCTTCTCATCACGGAATTGGTCCCAAAATGACTCAAATAAATCCTGTAATTTATGAGGAGTCTGTTCCTGAAGTTTGGGATCATTTCATCTCACGGGCTATTTTTGATGATTGTTTCTATTTTCGGCTGTAGAAAATTCATTAAAAAACATTTAGTGCCCAGAAAATTTTGAAATTTTTTCTGGTGATAGATATGATTATTCTCCATTTATTTACATAATTTCAGCTCAAAATTCCAAGTAAATAATTTTTCAGAGCCATTATGATGGCTCAGATATATTGATGTTTCCTCCTATCGGGAGTGAAATTTCATTTAAGACTCTCTAGGGGGAGGTGGTCACCTAGCTTGCTAGGTGCCAACAGGCCATGCGTGCTCCCCCCTGCCTATCCCATATTGGCAGGCACTAGGCTTAGGGAACCTAGCGCGCATGGCATGGGCAGGGCGACTTGCTGCCTTGCCTATCCAGCCGGTAGTGCGTGGTTGTGATGGCCATCACCACCGGCAGGCAGGCAGGCAGCTGGGACGTCAGCTGAAGAGTATGGGATGCTCGATCAGTAGCCAACAGAGTGGAGAAAATGAAGGAAGTGAAATCCATTAAATTGTGGGCATAAAAATGAGAAAAATCGTGGATAATGAGCTAGGATGTGGCTACACAAGCGAAGCTAATAATGATGCATGCTACGCGAGGGCCAAATTGCTGGGGGGATTTTGAGCATGCAGAGTGCTTTGTCTTAGGCCCTCGAGGTGGAGAAGCAGGGTTGGATCTCGACGCTCAGGCTTGCCAAGGCGGACTCATTGCGCAGCACGATCGACGACATGATCGCCGGTCATTAGCATCGAGCGAGCTACACTGCCAGCCTGGGCATCGCATGAC
Organism: Moringa oleifera; assembly: GCA_021397835.1. Lineage (NCBI taxonomy): Eukaryota > Viridiplantae > Streptophyta > Magnoliopsida > Brassicales > Moringaceae > Moringa > Moringa oleifera. Next base: position 7,946,559 of record JAJFZO010000034.1, read on the forward strand.
ACCTCTGCTGCCAAGGCCTCATCGATGGTCCTTTACCATCGAAGAATTGTCCCTCGCTATCGAAATAATTTTGCACTTAGCGGCTTGGGTGCGACGGCACTCGACGGCCTGCATGATCGATGGGCCTTTCGCTCGTCAGCTTGCAGCTCGTTTGGTGCTGTTGCTGCTCATTTGTACGTGCGGCGTGTGAGTGGCGATCTAGTCACGTGCGTTGGCAAGCTCCATGCTCCCGCATTGAGATGTTGGTTAGTACATCACTTCAAGCTTGACCTCGAGCCATACGCTGGCTTTTTGTGGGTGACATCGGGACCCTGTGTTGCGTGCCTTCACAAACCGAATTCGATGATTCGAGTCGGCTGTTTTTACACCATGTCCCTTACGGGCATGGTTGGAAATCTAAGCTGGGCCTCGTGCTTCATGCGTGGCTTGCTTCGGCATGCGGCTGCTTTGGCACACGGCCGCTCAGTAATCCCTTCGGGTGTGCAAAATGTTACGATAGGAGTGGCCTCGGCCTCTGCCTATCCAAGTGAAAGCATTTGTCCCACGTCCCATTGATTTTGAATAACAACCGCGATAGCTTTAGCCTCAGGGAGCCTTGCGGCATGCTTTGGTCCTAGTTGGCGCGGTGTCTCAAAGGATACTACCTGGTTGATCATGCCAGTAGTCATATGCTTGTCTCAAAGATTAAGCCATGCATGTGTAAGTATGAACTAATTTAGACTGTGAAACTGTGAATGGCTAATTAAATCAGTTATAGTTTGTTTGATGGTACCTACTACTCAGATAACCGTGGTAATTCTAGAGCTAATACGTGCAGCAAACCCCGACTTCCGGAAAGGGCGCATTTATTAGATAAAAGGTCAACGTGGACTTCTCCCGTTGCTCTGATGATTCATGATAACTCGACGGATCGCAAGGCCATCGTGCCGGCGACGCATCAGTCAAATTTTTACCCTATCAACTTTCGATGGTAGGATAGTTGCCTACTGCTAGACCCTTGAATCTGAGTACCAAGGCATAGGCATGGTGAATCTTGCTCCATGCTCGGACCTACAAGTGTGGAGGACCACGCTAGTAAGGCAAAAACGCATAAGTTAGATATGACAACGAATGCAGAAGATTTGGTGAGAAATCGAGTTTCATGCTTATAGTGGCAAGATTCACTGGTGAGTTGGGGAACGTTGTAGAGTGAGGGATGAAGCACATAAATAGAACCATAAGCCCGCTTAAGGGGGAAGCGGCAGAGATGCCTTAAGCAAACACCAGCACATGGTGGTGCGAATATGTTTAGTGATGGGAACATAGGGCAGAATCCGGGAACCCAGCTTAGCTTGGATGGAAAGTCCAGCAAGCGAAGATATTCCATAAAGAAAGGATATGGCTATTGGCTATAGGAGGATCAAGGCGATAAAAGGATAAGAAAGAGATGTTTATCCCAAAAGCCAAGGGAGATAAGGCTCAAAAAGAGTCCTAAACGGAAACGACCTCTTCAAGCCTATCTAAACCGGTTGAAAGTGAATAAGAAGGCTTGGAGAAGGCTTCAAAGGAGATGAGATCCTTGACTCATCTAAACTTTGAAGATAAGCCTCAATGAGATAATGATTCGTGATCAAGATTGGATGACCTATCCGAAAAACGTGGGATAACTAAGAGGGAGTGTTTGAGTAGGACACTCCTCAACCAGTATAAAAAGGGGGCTTGGGTTCAGTTGTAAACACATCAAGTAATACAAACTCAAGTGTGTGCGTAGCTAGAGGCTTTGGGTGCTCTTAGAGAGAGACCCTTCTTTTGTGAAGAGTTCATTTGTTATCCATAAGGATTGAGAAAGAGTTCTCGTAATATTGTCTTCTTACTTTGCTTTTACGCTATAGGCTCTTATTCTTCTTTTGGCAGAGGCTTAGAAAGTTGGGCTGGTTAGGTGGATGCATTTAGCGCCATCACACTAGAGTTGCGCTGATCCCGCAACTGACGGTGTGACACCTACTATGGTGGTGACAGGTGACAAAGAATTAAGGTTCGATTCCAAAGAGGGAGCTCAAGAAACGGCTACCACACCTAAGGAAGGAAACAGGAGCGCAAATTACCTAATCCTGACATGGGGAGGTAGTGACAACAAATAACAATACCGAGCTCTTCGAGTCTGGTAATTGGAATGAGTACAATCTAAATCCCTTAACGAGGATCCATTGGAGGGCAAGACTGGTGCGAGCAGCTATGGTAATTCCAGCTCCAATAGCATATATTTAAGTTGTTGTAGTTAAAAAGCTCGTAGTTGGACCTTGGGATGGGTCGGTCGGTCCGTCTACGGTGTGCACCGATTAGCTCATCCCTACTGCTGGCGATGCACGCTTAGCATTAATTGGCCGGGCCATGCCTCCGACAGTGTTACTTTGAAGAAATTAGAGTGCTCAAAGCAAGCCTACGCTCTGAATACATTAGCATGGGATAACATCGTAGGATTTTGATCCTATTCTGTTAGCCTTCGAGATCGGAGTAATGATTAACAGGGACAGTTGGGGGCATTCATATTTAATAGTCAGAGGTGAAATTCTTGGATTTATGAAAGATGAACAACTACGAAAGCATTTTCCAAGGATGTTTTCATTAATCAAGAATGAAAGTTGGGGCCTCGATGACGTTTAGGTACCACCCTAGTCTCAACCATAAACGATGCTGACCAGGGATCAGCGGATGTTGCTTTTAGGACTCCGCTAGCACTTTATGAGAAATCAAAGTCTTTGGGTTCCGAGGGGAGTATGGTCGCAAGGCTAAAACTTAAAGGAATTGATGGAAGAGCACCACCAGGAGTGAAGCCTACGACTTAATTTGACTTAACACGGGGAAACTTACCAGGTCCAGACATAGTAAGGATTGACAGACTGAGAGCTCTTTCTTAATTCTATGGGTGGTGGTGCATAGCCGTTCTTGCTTGGTGGAGCGATTTGTCTAGTTAATTCCGTTAACAAACGAGACCTTAGCCTGCTAACTAGCTACGTGGAAGTGACCCTCCACCTGGCTTCTTAGAGGGACTATGGCCGCTTAGGCCAAGGAAGTTTGAGGTAATAACAAGTCTGTGATGCCCTTAGATATTCTGGGTCGCACGTGCACTACACTAATGTATTCAATGAGTTTATAGCCTTGGCCGACAGGCTCGGGTAATCTTTAAAATTTCATCATGATGGGGATAGATCAATGCAATTGTTAGTCTTCAACGAGGAATTCTTAGTAAGCGCGAGTCATCAGCTCGCGTTGACAACGTCCCTGCCCTTTGTACACACCGCCCGTCGCTCCTACAAATTGAATGGTCCAATGAAGTGTTCGAATTGCGGTGACATGGGCGGTTCACCGCTCGCGACGTCACGAGAAGTCCACTGAACCTTATCATTTAGAGGAAGGAGAAGTAGTAACAAGGTTTCCATAAGGGAACCTGTGGAAGGATCATTGTCGAAAACTCGCTCAGCGAAATGACCCGCGAACAGGTTGTGAACACAACGGTGGGGCAGAGGGCTCTCGAGCACCTCATCCCACCTCGCAAGGCAAGGGTGCGCGGGCTCGTGCCCAAGCCCCTCGTCACGCGCAACAATGAAACCCATAGCACGGGATACACCAAGGAACTCGAATGAAAAAGCCCGCCCCAGTCGCCTCAATCTCAGTGCGCGACTGGTAGTCGTGTCCTCCCTAAACGATGTTTAAAATGACTATCGGCAAATGGATATCTCGGCTCTCCCATCGATGAAGAACGTAGCGAAATGCGATACTTGGTGTGAATTACAGAATCCTGTGAGCCATCGAGTCTTTGAACGTAAGTGGCACTCGAAGCCATCACGCCGAGGGCACGTCTGCTTGGGTCCCCCACCCCCCTGCATCCCCTCGGGGAGGGGAGGGACCATCATGGGGCGGATGTTGACCTCCCATGCGCCTTCAACTCGTGGTTGGCCTAAAAAAGAGCCTCAAGCAACGTTGCGTCACGGATTGGCGGTGGTAGACAAAGCCTTATGCTCCCTTGTGCGTGCGTCGCTCGCTCGTGGCTCATGGACCCAAGGATCAATCAATCGAGATGCAACCCCAGGTTAGGTGGGACCACCAACTGAGTTTAAGCATATCAATAAGCGAAGAAAAAGAAACTAACAAGGATTCTCCTAGTAAAGGCGAGCGAACCGAGAAAAGCCCAGCTTGAAAATCGTGCGCCCTCGACGCCCGAATTGTAGTTTGAAAAAGTGTCCTCACTGATGGACTAGGGCCCAAATCCCCTGGAAAGGGGCACCGTGTCGCACCACGAGGCGCTGTCGATGAGTCGGGTTGTTTGGGAATGCAGCCCCAATAGGGTGGTAAATTATGTCCAAGGCTAAATACAAGTGATAGACCGATAGAGAACAAGTACCTCAAGGGAAAGATGAAAAGAACTTTGAAAAGAGGTCAAATAGTGCTTGAAATTGTCGGGAGGGAATCAGATGAGGGCTGATGATGCACCTTGATCGGATATGGAGTGGCAACGAGTCGGTCCGCCAATCGACTCGGGGTGCGAACCGCTGTGGATCACGACGATAGCCCAAGCCTGAGCCTTTGATACGCTCGCGGAGACATCATCATCGAGATCGTGGCTGGCAACGCATTCTTGACGTCGGCCAGTGGGTTCCCTATTCCACCCATCTTGAAACACGGACCAAGAAGTCTGACATGTGTGCGAGTCAACGGGCGAGTAAACCCGTAAGGCGCAAGGAAGCTGATTAGCGGGATCCCTCGCAGGTGCACCATCGATCGACCTCGATCTTTTGAGAAGGGTTCGAGTGCGAGCATGCCTATCGAGACTTGAAAGATGGTGAACTATGCCTGAGCAAGGCGAAGCCAGAGGAAACTCTGGTGGAGGTGTGCAGCGATACTAACGGGCAAATCGTTCGTTTGACTTGGGTATAGGGGCGAAAGACTAATCGAACTGTCTAGTAGCTGGTTCCCTCCAAAGTTTCCCTCAGGATAGCTGGAGCTCAGATGCGAGTTCTATCGGGTAAAGCCAATGATTAAAGGCATCGGGGGTGCAATGCCCTCGATCTATTCTCAAGCTTTAAATAAGTAGTACGGGGCGGCTGCTTCGTTAAGCCATCCCATGGAATCGAGAGCTCTAAGTGGGCCATTTTTGGTAAGCAGAACTGGCGATGCGGGATGAACCAGAAGCCGGGTTACGATGCCCAACTGTGCACTAACCTAGAACCTATAAAGGGTGTTGGTCGATGAAGACAGCAGAACGGTGGTCATGGAAGTTGAAATCTGCTAAGGAGTGTGTAATAACTCACCTGCCGAATCAACTAGCACTGAAAATCAATTGCGCTAAAGCACGCGAGTTATACCCAACCGTTGTGGCAAAGGCCAAACCCCAATGAGTAAGAGGGTGCCATGGTCACCGTAAAACCCAGACGGAGCAATCATCGGTGTAGATCTTGGTGGTAGCAGCAAATATTCAAATGAGAACTTTGAAAGTCGAAGAGGGGAAAGGTTTCATGTGAACGGCACTTGCACATGGGTTAGTCAATCCTAAGAGACAGGGGAAGCCCGTCGGACAGCGCCTAAGCGCAAGCTTCGAAAGGGGATTCGATTAAAATTTTGAAACCGAGATGTGGCGACTGACGGTAACGTTAGGGAGTCCGAAGATGTCAACGGGGACCTTGAAAAGAGTTATCTTTTCTATTTAATAGCTTGCCTTCCCTGGAAATGGCTCAGCCAAAAGTAGGGTCTAGCGGCCGAAAAAGACCGAAGGACTGAGTGTCTCCCATGCCCAATCATACTCATAACCGCATCAGGTCTCCAAGGTGAACAGCCTCTGGTCGATGAAACAATGTAGGCAAGGGAAGTCGGCAAAATTGATCTGTAACCGCTAGAAAAGGATTGGCTCTGAGGCCTAGGCACGGGGGTCCCAGTCCTGAACTCGTCGGCTGTTGGTGGACTGCTCGAGCTACTCCCACGGCGAGAGCGGGTTACCGCGTGCCTATTGGGGGATGGACTGGGAATGGTTCCTTCAGGGGCAAGGTGTACAGCCAACTTAGAACTGGTACGGACAAGGAGAATCTGACTGTTTAATTAAAACAAAGCATTGCGATGGTACCTACTGATGCTCACGCAATGTGATTTCTGCTTAGTGCTCTGAATGTCAAAGTGAAGAAATTCAACCAAGCGAGGGTAAATGGCGAGAGTAACTATGAGTCTCTTAAGGTAGCCAAATGCCTCGTTATCTAATTAGTGACGCACATGAATGGATTAACGAGATTCCCACTGTCCCTGTCTACTATCTAGTGAAACCACAGCCAAGGGAATGGCTTGGTAGAATCAACGGGGAAAGAAGACCCTGTTGAGCTTGACTCTAGTTTGACATTGTGAAATGACTTGAGAGGTGTAGGATAAGTGGGAGCTGAAAATGGTGAAAGTGAAATACCACTACTTGTAATGTTATTTTACTTATTTTGTGAATCGGAAGGGGGGCCGTTGCCCCTTTTTTTGGACCCAAGGTTGGCTTCGACAGACCGATCCGGGTGAAAGATATTTTTAAGTGGGAGTTTGGTTGGGGCGGCACATCTGTTAGAAGATAACATAGGTGTCCTAAGATGTGCTTAACGAAAACAAAAATCTCGTGTGGAACAAAAGGGTAAAAGCTCATTTGATTCTGATTTCTAGTATAAACATGAACCGTGAAAGCGTGGCCTATCGATCTTTTAGACCTTCAAAATTTGAAGCTAAAGGTGTCAAAAAAGTTACCACAGAGATAACTGGCTTGTGGCAGCCAAGTGTTCATAGCGATGTTGCTTTTTAATCCTTCAATGTCGGCGCTTCCTATCATTATGAAGCCGAATTCAGCAAGTGTTGGATTGTTCACCCACCAATAGGGAATGTGAGCTGGGTTTAGACCGTCGTGAGACAAGTTAGTTTTACCATACTGATACCCACGTCGCGATTGTAATTCAACCTAGTAGGAGAGGAACCGTTGATTCGGACAATTGGTCATTGCGCTTGGTTGAAAAGCCAGTGGTGCAAAGCTACCATGCGTCGGATTATGACTGAACGCCTCTAAGTCAAAATCCGGACTAGAAGCGATGCATGCGCCCATCGACCGATTGCTGACTTGCACTAGGGGCCTCCCGACCCCCAAAGGCACATGTCGTTGGCCAAGCCCGCGCGGTGGAGGAGTTTCGCAGGCTGTCTTGAAATGTGATTCCCACCGAGTGACGGGTAGAACCATTTGCAGATGACTTAAATATGCGACGGGATATTGTAAGTGGCAGAGTGGCCTTGCTGACATGATCCACTGAGATTCAATCCTTTGTCGCTTCGATTAGTCCCTCCCCCTCCTAAACCCTCACAATAATTGTCCCTCTCTTTTTGGCAATCGATGCCCTAAGGTCTGAAATCGTCCCGTAAGATAACGACTTGGAAAAAGAAGCAAGTCCTTTAGGCTTGTAGAGAATGAGAAACACAAGGGAAAAACACTTAGAAACATATCGGGAAGCATTGGGGAACTAAGTGTTACTCTAATAAAAAATATATATATCTAACAAAAACTTGTCCTTCGATGCTATCCCTTGGTAAAGTACTGCCCAGTGAGCGAGCCAGAGGAGCTGCGTCACACGAACACTAGGAACAGGAGGCATGCCTCAGCAACCCCTAGCAGGCACGGCATGGGCAGCTTGCGCTGCGTTTGGCAGCGGTGGGTGTGCCAGCCAGGCCACTGGCGCCCATCGCAAGCCACCCCCCCCCCCGTCCCTGCCACCCGACATAATGCCCAGCGAGTGAGCTAGGGGAGCCACATCGCACGGACCTTGGAACGGGAGGCATGCCTCAGCAGCCCCAACAGGCACTGTATGGGCTGCTTGCCCTGCGTGTAACGGTGGTGGGCGTGCCAGCGAGGCCACGGGCACCCATCACGAGCCAGCCACTTGACATAATGCCCACCGAATGAGCCAGGAGAGCAACGTCACACGGACCCTGGGCATAGGAGGCACGCCTCGGCAGCTCCCAGTAGGCACAGCATAGGCTGCTTGCCCAGTGGGTTACAGCCGTGGGCACCCCAGCCAAGCCACGGGTGCCCATCATGAGCAAGCCCATCGACATAGTGCCAAGTGAGTGAGCAAGGGGAGCCGCATCCCACGGACCCTAGGCATGGGAGGCATGCCTCGGCAGCCCTCAACAGGCATGGCATGGGCTGCTTGCCCAGTGTGTGGTAGCGGTGGGCGCTAAAGCCAAGCCATGGGTGCCCATTACGAGCCAATCACTCGACATAGTGCCAAGCGAGCAAGCTAGGGGAGCCGCGTGGCACTGACCCTTGGCATGGGAGGCATGCCTTGACAGCCCCCAGCAGGCACGGCATGGGCTGCTAGCGTAGCATGCAGCAGTGGTGGGCGTGCCAGCCAGGCCACGGGAGCCCATCGCAAGCCAGCCACTCGACATAGTTCCTAGCGAGCGAGCCAGGGGAGCCGCATCGCACGGACCCTGGGCATGGGAGGCACGCCTCGGTAGCTTCGAGTAGGCACGGCATGGGCTGCTTGCCCAGTGGGTTATAACGGTGGGCGTGCCAGCCAGGCCACGGGTGCCCATCGCGAGAATGCCCCACGACATAGTGCCCGACGAGCGAGCTAAGGGAGCCGCGTCGCACGGACCCTTGGCACGGGAGGCATGCCTCAACAGCCCTCAACAAGCACGGCATGGGCTGCTAGGCCAGCGTGCGACAGCGGTAGAAGTGCCAACTAGGACACTGACACCTATCACGAGCCAGCCTCTTAAAATAATACCCAGCGAGTGAGCCAGCGAAGCCGCGTTGCATGGACCCTGGGCACCGAAGGCACGCCTTGGCAGCCCCCGGCAGGCACATCATGGGCTACTTGCCCAGTGGGTTGCAGCGGGTGGGGGAGCCAGCCAGGACACGGGCGCACATCGCGAGTGAGCCCCTTGATATAGTGCATAGCGAGCGAGCCATGGGAGCCGCATCACACGGTTCCTGGGCACGAAAAGCACGTGTCGGCAGCCCCCAGCAAACACGGCATGGGCTGCTTACCCATCGTGCGGCAGCAATGGGTGCAACTGCCTAGCCACGAGCGCCCATCACGAGCCAGCCAGAGGCATGCCTCGGCAGCCCCCACCAGGCACGGCATGGGCTGCTTGCCAAGCGTGCGGTAGTGGTGGGCGCGCCAGCTAGGTCACGGGCGCCCATCGCGAGCCAGCCCCCTCGTCGCTACCCCTCGACTTACTGCCCAGAGAGCGAGCCGGGGGAGCCGCGTTGCATGAACCATGGTCATGGGAGGCATGTCTCAGCAGCCCCCAGAAGGCGTCGCATGGGCTGCTTGCCCACTGTGCGGCATCGATGGGCACACCAGCAAGGCCATGGGCGCCCATCACGTGCCAGCCACCTCATCCCTGCCCCTAGACATGGTGCCCAGCGAGCGAGCTAGGGGAGCCACGTCACATGGACCCTGGGCATGGAAGGCATGCCTCGACGGCCCCTAGAAGGAGCCGCATGGGCTGCTTGCCCACCGTGCGGCAGCGGTGGGCACACCAGCAAGGCCATGGGTGCCCATCACGTTCCAGCCCCCTCATCCCTGCCCCTCAACGTGGTGCCCAGTGAACGAGCCAAGGGAGCCACATCACATGGACCCGGGGCACAAAAGGCATGCCTCGGAAGCCCCTAGTAGGCATGGCATGGGCCAAGTGCCCAGAGTACGGCAGCTATGGGCGCGCCAGCCAGGCCAGTGGCGCCCATCGCGAGCCAGCCCCCTTGTCCCCGACCCTCGACGTAATGCCCAGCAAGCAAGCCAGGGCAGCTGCGTTGCAAGGGCACTGGGCAAAGGATGCATGCCTCGGCAGCCCCCAGCAGGCACGGCATGGGCTCCTTGCCCAGAGTGCGACAGCTGTGGGCGCGGTAGCCAGGCTACGGGCACCCATCGCGAGCCAGCCCTCTCGTCCCTGCCCCTCCACTTACTGCCCAGCGAGCGAGGCAGGGGAGCCGTGTCACATGGACCCTGGGCATGAGAGTTATGCCTTGGCAGCCACCAGCAGGCAAGGCATGGGCTGCTTTCCCAGCATGCGGCAGCGGATGGCATGCCAGCAAGGCCACGGGGGCCCATCGCGAGCCAGCCACCTCGTCCCTGCCCCTCGACTTACTACCCAGCTAGCGAGCCAGGGGAGCCGTGTCACACGGACCCAGGTCACGGGAGGCATGCCTCGGTAGCCCCCACCAGGCACTGCAGGGGCTGCTTGCCCACCGTGCGGCAGCGGTGGGCACACCAGCAAGGCCACGGGCGCCCATCACGTGCCAGCACCCTTGTCCCTGCCCCTCGACATGGTGCCCAGCAAGCGAGCCAGGGGAGCCGTGTCGCATGGACCCTGGGCACGGGAAGCATGCCTCAGCAGCCCCCAGCATGCACAGCATGGGCCAAGTGCCCAGCGTGCGGCAGCTCTGGGAGCGCCAGCCATGCCAGTGGCGCCCATCGCGAGCCAGCCCCTTCGTCCCCGACCCCTCAACGTAGTGCCCAGCGAGCGAGCCAGGGGAGCAGCGTCGCACAGACACTGGCACAGGATGCATGCCTCGGCAGCCCCCAGCAGGCATGGCATGGGCCAAGTACCCAACGTGCAGCAACAGTAGGTGTGCCAGCCAGGCCAGAGGCGCCCAACATGAGGCAGCCCCCTCATCCCCGAACCTCGACATAGTGCCCTGTAAGCGAGCCAGGGGTGCCGTATCGCAAGGACCCTAGGCATGGGAGGCATAACTCGGCAGCCCCCAGAAGGGACGGCATGGGCTACTTGCCTAGCGTTTGGCAGCTGTGGGCGCGCCAGCAAGGCTACAGGCACCCATCGCGTGCCAGCCCCCTTGTCCCTGCCCCTCGACATGGTGCCCAGCGAGCAAGCCAGGGGAGCAGCGTCGCATGGACCCTGGGCATGGGAGGCATGCCTCGGCAGACCCCAGCAGGCATGGCATGTGCTGCTTGCTTAGCTTGCGGCACCTGTGGGCGCGACAGCAAGGCTACGGGCACCCATCGCGAGCCAGCCCCATCGTCCCTGCCCCTCCACTTACTGCCCAGCGAGCAAGGTAGGGGGGCTGCATCACATGGACCCCGGGCATGAGAGTCATGTCTCGGCAGCACCTACCAGGCAAGACATTGGCCGCTTTCCTAGCGTGTGGCAGCGGTTGGCGCGCCAGCCAGGCCACAGGAGCCCACTGGGAGCCAGCCTCCTCGTCCTTGCCCCTCGACTTACTGCCCAGCTAGCGAGCCAGGGGAGACATGTCACACGGACCTTGGACATGAGAGTCAAGCCTCGGCAGCCCCCACAGGCATGGCATGGGCTGCTCTCCCAGCATGCGGCAGCTGTGGGCATGCCAGCAAGGCTACGGGCACCCATCGCGAGCCAGCCCCCTTGTCCCTGCCCTTCCACTTACTAGCCAGTGAGCGAGGCAGGGGGGCTGCATCACATGGACCCCGGGCATGAGATTCATGCCACACAAGCCCCCACCAGGCAAGGTATGGGCTGCTTTCCCAGCATGTGGCAGCGGTTGGCGCGCCAGCCAGGCCACGGGTGCCCATCGCGAGCGAGCCCCATCATTCCTACCGCTCGACTTACTGCACAGCGAGCGAGCCAGGGGAGTTGCATCGCATGGGCCTTGCACATCAGAGGCACATGTATTCAGCCCCCAGCAGGCACGACATGGGCCAAGTACCCAGCGTGCGGCAGCAGTGGGCGCGCTAGCCAGCCACAGGCGCCCAACGGGAGCCAACCCCATCGTCCTTGTCCCTCGACATAGTGCCCAGCGAGCGAACCAGGGGAGCCGCGTCGCATGGACCCTGTGCATGGGAGGCATGCCTCAGCAGCCCCCATCAGGCATGGCATGGGCCAAGTGCCCAACGTGCAGCAGCGGTGGGTGCGCCAGCCTGGCCAGTGGCGCCCATCGCGAGCCAGCCCCCTTGTCCCCAACTGTCGACGTAGTGCCCAGCGAACGACCCATGGAAGCCACGACGCTTGGACACTGGGCATAGGAGGGATGCCTCGGCAGCCCTCAGCAGGCACGGCGTGGGCTGCTTGCCCAGCGTGCGGCAGCTGTGGGCACACCAGCAAGGCCACAGGCTCCCATCGAGTGCCAGCCCCCTCGTATCTGGCCCTTGACATGTTACCCAGCTAGCGAGCCAGGGGAGCCACATGGCATGGACACTGGGCATGGTAGGCATGCCTCGGCAGCCTCCAGCAGGCATGGCATGGGCTGCTTGCCCAGCGTGCGGCAGCTGTGGGCGCGCCAGCCAGGCCACGGGCGCCCATCGCAAACCAGCCCCTTCGTCCCTGCCCCTCCACTTACTTCCTAGCGAGCGGGCCAGGGGAGCCGCATCACACCGACCTTGGGCATGGGAGGCATGCCCTGGCAGCCCCCAGCAGGCACGGCATGGGCTGCTTCCCTTGCGTGCGGCAGCGGTGGGCACGCCCGCAAGGCCACTGGTGCCTATCGCTTGCCAGTCCCCTCGTCCCTGCCCCTCGACATGGTGCCCAGCAAGCGTGCCATGGGAGACACATCGCATGGACCCTGGGTGTAGGAGGCATGTCTCAGCAGAGCCCAGCAGGCATGGCATGGGCTGCTTGCCCAGCGTGCGGGGCAGCGGTGGGCTCACTAGAAAGGCGACGGGCGCCCATCGTGTGCCTGCCTCCTCGTCCCTGCCCCTCGACATGGTGCCCAGTGAGCGAGCCAGGGGAGCCATGTCGCATGGACACTGGGCATAGGAAGCATGCCTCGGCAGCCCCCAGTAGGCACGACATGGTCTGCTTGCCCAGCTTGTGGCTGCTGTGGGCGCGCCAGCCAGGCTATGGGCGCCCATCGCGAGCCAGCCCCCTCATCCTTGCCCCTCGTCATGGTGCCCAGCAATCGAGCCAGGGGAGCCGCATCGCATGGACCCTGGGCATGGGAGGCATGCCTCGACAGTGCCCAGCAGGCACGGCATGGGCCAAGAGCCCAGCGTGCGGCAACTGTGGGCGCGCCAGCCTGGCCAGTGGCACCCATCGTGAGCCAGCCCCCTCGTCCCCGACCCTCAACGTAGTGCCCAGCGAGCGAGCCATGGAAGCCGTATTGCATGGACCCTCGGCATGGGAGGCATGCCTCAGCAGCCCCCAGCAGGCACAGGAAAGGCCAAGTGCCCACTGTGCAGCAGCGGTGGGCGTGCCAGCCAGGCCACTGGCGCCCATCCTAAGCCAGCCCCCTCGTCGCCGACCCTCAACGAAGTGCCTAGCGAACTAGCCAGGGGAGCCGCGTCGCACAGATGGTGGGCACAGCAGGCATGCCTCGGTCACCCTCAGCAGGCACGGCGTGGGCTGCTTGCCCAATGTGTGGCAGCTGTGGGCGCGGCAGCCAGGCCACGGGCGCCTATCGCGAGCCAGCCCCCTCGTCTCTGCCCCTCCACTTACGACCCAGCGAGCGAACCAGGGGAGCCGCGTCGCACAGACACTGGGCACAGGAGGCATGCCTCGGTAGCCCCCAGCAAGCACGGCATGGACCGCTTGCCTAGTGTGCGGCAGCTCTGGGTGCACCAGCCAGGCCACGGGCGCCCATCGTGAGCCAGCCCCCTTATCTTAGCACCTTGACTTACTGCCCAGTGAGCGAGCCAGGGAAGCCGCATCGCATGGACCCTGGTCACGAAAGGCATGCCTCAGCAGCCCCCAGCAGGCACCGCATGAGCTGCTGGCCCAGTGTGCGGCAGCGGTGGGCACACCAGCAAGGCCACGGGCGCCCATCGGGTGCCAGCCCCTCGTCCCTGCCCCTCGACATGGTAGGATAGTTGCCTACTGTCGGACCCTTGAATCTGAGTACCAAGGCGTAGGCATGGCGAATCTTGCTCCATGCTCGGACCTACAAGTGTGGAGGACGATGCTAGCAAGGCAAAAACGCATGAGTCAGACATGAAAACAAATGCGGGAGACTTGGTGAGAAATCAAGTTTCATACTTACAGTGGTGAGATTTGCTGGTGAGTTGGGAACGTTGTGGAGTGAGGGATGAAGCACACAAACAGACCTATAAGCCCGCTTAAGGAGAAAAGCGGCAAAGATGCCTAAAGCAAGCACTAGCACACGGTGGTGCGAATATATCAAGTGACGGGAACACAGGGCAGAATCCGGGAACCCAGCTTGGCATGGATGGAAAGTCCTGCAAGCAAAGATATTCCACAAAGAAAGGATATGGCTATCGGCTAGAGGAGGATCAAGGTGATAGAAGGATAAGAAAGAGATGTCTATCCCGAAAGCCGAGGGAGATAAGGCTTAAAAAGAGTCCTGAACGAAAACCACCTCCTCAAGCCTATCCAAACCTGTCAAAAGCGGATAAGAAGGCTTAGAGAAGACTTCAAAGGAGATGAGATCCTTGACTAAAGGAGAGTCCCTGAGGGAGAAGGATGCTATCTAAACTTTGAAGATAAGCCTCAATGGGATAAAAGATTTGTGATCAAGATTGGGTGGCCTATCCAAAAAAACGTGGGATAACTAAGAGAGAGTGTTTGAGTAGGACACTCCTCAACTAATATAAAAAAAGGGGCTTGGGTTCAGTTGTAAACACATCGAGTAATACAAACTCAAGTTTGTGGGCAGCTAGAGGCTTTAGGTATTCTTAGGGAGAGACCCTTCTTTTGTAAAGAGTTCCTTTATTCTCAATAAAGGTTGAGAAAGAGTTCTCGTAATACTGTCTCCTTACTTCGCTTTTGCATTATTGTCTCTTTTGCTTTGCTTGGCGTGGGCTTAAAAAGTTGGGCTGGCTAGGTGGACGCTCTTAGCGCCATCACACTAGGGTTACACTGATCCCACAACAGACGGTGTGACACTTTGGTATTAGAGCGCGGTTTCGATCACCATTTTCTCTCAAACTTGTGGTTGATCTTATCATTGCCAAGGCCCCATGCCAGGAGGGAGTGAGTCAATGCGAGAGCGTGTCACTCGGTTGGAAGAGATCGTTGGTGCAATGATGGAGGGATCGACATGCACGCTAGCTGAGTTGATGGAGACAATCGCCCAGTGACAATCCTCGATGGTAGAGGACATCGAAAACCTAAAGAAGACTATGAAGAGCCTTGCGACCGAGATCGGGTTGCTAAAAAGGGCTCCCCACACCCTTACGGTAGGGGCAGACTCTACTATGGCTAAGCTGAAGGTGCCAGAACCAAAGCCGTTCTCTGGAGAGAGGAACGCCAAGGAGTTGGAGAACTTCTTGTAGGATATGGAGCAGTACTTCAAAGCTGCTAGAGTACCCGAAAACGACCAGGTAATGATCACATCCATGTACTTATCTGGTGATACTAAGTTATGGTGGCACACCTGTATGCAGGATGACGCTATCATGGGAAGGCCTAGCATTGATTCATGGGAGGCACTCAAAAGGGAATTGAAGGAGCAATTCCTGCCATGTAACACCTCGTTCATGGCTAGGGAACAACTGAAACGCCTGAAGTAGATAGGTTCAGTGCGTGACTTCGTCAAGGAGTTCAGTTCACCGATGTTGGACATCAAGAACATGTCAGAGGAGGATAGGTTGTTTAACTTCCTATCAGGCTTGCAGCCGTGGGCTCAAGTAGAACTGAGGCAGCAAGGTGTCTAAGATTTGCCCACAGCATTTTTCGTGGCAGATAGCTTGGTGGATTTCAAGTATGCGGGTGGTGCTTTCGAAAAGAAGGTGAGAAACGAGGGAAGGCTAGAAAAGAGATGAAAAAGCCCAATGGCAAGGGCAAGAAAAAGAAGAATGCTGAGTCCAGCAAGCCTCGAGGCTCATCCCCTTTGACAGGAAAAGGAAAGAGTGTGGACCAACGGGGTTGCTTCTTATGCAACGGGCCACATAAAGCACGCGACTGTCCTCGCAAGGAGAAGTTAGCGGCGCTTATGGCAGCAAAGGATTCCTTCGAGGAAAAGGAAAGGAATACCACAACTCAGGTGAATCCAATCCAACTGCTGAATGTGATCACACCCAAGAACTTGCAAAAAGGGTTGATCTATGTCCCGGTGAAGTTAAACGGGAACAATGCAATGGCAATGTTGGATACGAGAGCTACCAACAATTTCATCATGGAAAGAGAAGTGGGAAAGCTCGGGCTTAAGCTTTCTCCAGCCTCGGTCAAGTTCAAAGCAGTGAATGCTGAGGCGAAGGCAGTATGCAGAGCTGCCATTACGGCTATTGAGGTAGGCGAATGGAAAGGTACATCCAACTTCATGATAACTCAGTTAGATGACTTTGATGTTATCTTGGGTCTAGAATTCTTCAGACAAGCCAAGGTGTCCATGATGCCCCACTTAGGTGGAGTACTCGTGGCTGATAAGCGAGCCCCGAGCTTAATCGGAACCGAAGCAACAAGAGAGCTTTCGTTAGATAAGAAACAGATTGGGTTGCAATCTGCAAAGCAACTAAAGTATGGACTATAGAAGGGTGAAGTGACGATGGTGGCAGCACTATTTGAGGCAAAACTAGATCAGGTTGTAGAGGTGCCCGACAAGATCGCTGAAGTGTTGAGGCAATTCAGTGACATAATGCCACCAAAGCTCCCCAAGACATTGCCTCCAAGGAGGAATGTTGATCATATGATCAAGTTACTTCCGGGTGCTAGACCCCTTACTCAAGCACCATATCGGATGCCCCCGTCGGAACTAGTCGAATTACGGAAGCAACTAGATGAGCTATTGGAAGCGGGTTTCATTCAACCATCAAAGGCTCTTATGGCACACCTGTGCTATTCCAGCAAAACAAGATGGCTCGCTGAGGATGTGCGTCGATTGCTGAGCATTAAACAAGGTAACGGTAAAGAACAAATGTCCGGTGCCAAACGTTGTAGACTTATTTGATCGGTTATATGCGAGTTTACGGCAAGTATTGATACGACTGCGAGAGCACGATCTATACATCAAGAAGGAAATATGCGAGTTTTGCAAGCAAGAAGTGCCATTCTTGGGACATTGGGTCAGGAATGGACAGATACAGATGGATGAAAGGAAAGTGAAGGCCATCATGGAGTGGCCAGCCCCACGAAAAGTTGCTGAATTGCGATCATTCCTTGGGCTCGCAAGCTATTACAGACGATTCATCAAAGGATATTCAAGCAAGAGCAACCCTTTGACAGACTTGCTAAAGAAAGATAGACCGTGGGTGTGGACTGATGAATTCAACAAGGCTTTCGAGGGATTAAAACATGCAGTAGCCTCGAAACTAGTACTGTCCTTACTGAACTTTGAAGAGCCATTCGAGGTAGTCACAGACACTTTTGATCGAGTAATTGGGGCGTGTTAGTGCAGAGTGGCCATCCCGTGGCATTGGAGAGTCAAAAACTCAAGGATGCAGAGTAGTGTTATTCGACTCGTGAAAAGGAGATGACGGCTGTTGTCCATTGCCTAGGGACATGGCGGCATTGCTTGCTTGGGATGAAATTTAAGGTAATTACTGACAATGTAGCTAATACCTATTTTCGCTCACAGAAAAAGCTATCTCCGAAACAAGCAAGATGGCAAGAGTTTGTGGCAGAGTTTGATTTTGTGTGGGAACATAAACCAGGCAAACAAAACATTGTTACTGATGCACTAAGCCGCGTAGAAGTGCAAACTTATGTGGCTGCTCTGACGGGTGTCCAGAGTGACTCACTCGAGCAAATAAGATCGATAGCTGGGAAAGATACTGAATATGCCCGACTCATAGAGGAGGTGAGCAACGGCTTGATCCGAAGATATTGGATCAAGGATAGGTTCTTATATGCTCAAGGAGACAGACTGTTTATGCCTAAGTCTGGAGGACTTCGAAAACAGTTGCTGAGGGAAACCCATGACCCACTATGGGCAGGTCATCTGGGCGTCGAGAGGATGCTCGCGCTACTGACAAGAGCCTATTATCAACCCAAGTTGATGGAAGATGTAGAGGCCTATGTTCGCACATCCTTAGTGTGCCAACAGGACAAAATGGATAGAAGGAGGGAGGCGGGTTTGCTCTAACCCTTGCCCATTCTGAAACACCCATGAGAGTCGGTGTCGATGGATTTCATTGTGGGCTTCCCAAAGGTAAGGGGATTATCTGCTATAATGGTGATTATTGATAGGTTCTCAAAGTATGCTATCTTTGTTCCTGTTACTTGAGCGTGCCCAACTGATACGGCCGTTGAGATGTTTTTCAAATATGTTTTTAAGTTGTTTAGGTTGCTAAAAGACATTGTGAGTGATAGAGGTGCTAGATTCATGGGAAGATTCTAGATAGTGTTGCTAAACATGATGAGAATAGAACTCAAATTCTCCATAGCAAACCATCCACAGACAGACGGTCAAACGGAGAAGGTAAATAGCTTACTGGAGGAGTATTTACGGCACTACGTGACTGCAAGCCGAAGAGACTGGCTTGAATTGTTAGATGTAGCGCAGTTTTGCTACAACATCCATCGCTCATCATCGACAGGTCTAAGTCCCACAGAGGTAGCATTCGGGTAACAACCAATGACGCCCCATGAGATAGCCAAGCAGAGGAGCCAAGGGAAATGCTAGCAGCCTATCGTTATGCTCGGGACGAGCAAGAGTTGATTGACCAAGCAAGGGATAGCCCTTTTAAGGTACAGAGGTGTATGAAGAAATATGCTGACAAAAAGAGACGTGATGCTGAGTTCCAAGTTGGGGACAAGGTCCTACTGAAGCCGACACCTCAAATTTGGAAGAAAATCATGAACAAGGGAGTTCATCGAGGCCTTATCCCAAGGTATGATGGACCATTTGAGATTGAGAAAAAAGTTGGAGCAGTAGCCTACAGGTTGAAGCTACCGCAACATCTAAAGATGCACCCAACATTCCACGTGAGCTTCCTTAAAGAGTTTCAGGAAGATGTCGATCGTAGACGTAAGCAGGCTAAGCGTGCATCGCCGGTAACTCGAGTTCAATTTGACAAGGAAATAAAGAAAATCCTTGATCAATGAACAAAGGGCTATAGTAAGATGAATCAGAGGACATACAACTTAGTCGAGTGGAAAGGCACCAGTGACATGGATGCGAGTTGGGAAAAAGATACCACATTGTGGCAATTCAAGGACATGATCAGGGTGTTTCACAACACTAAGCCGACGAGGGCGTCGGGCTCTTCTGGTGGGGGTGATTTGTTAGACCCTTGAATCTGAGTACCAAGGCATAGGCATGGTGAGTCTTGCTCCATGCTCGGACCTAGAAGTGTGGAGAACCACGCTAGCAAGGCAAAAACACATGAGTTAGATATGAAAACGAATGCGGGAGACTTGGTGACAAATCAAGTTTCATACTCATAGTGGCAAGATTCACTGATGAGTTGGGAATGTTGTGGAGCGAGGGATGAAGCACACAAATAGACCCATAAGCTCGTTTAAGGGGGAAGCAGTAGAGATGCCTCAAGCAAGCACTAACACATGGTGGTGCGAATATATCCAGTGACAGGAACACAGGGCAGAATCCAAGAACCTAACTTGGCATGGATGGAAAGTCTAGCAAGCGATGATATTCCATAAAGAAAGGATATGGCTATTGGCAAGAGGAGGATCAAGGCGATAGAAGGATAAGAAAGAGATGTCTATCTTGAAAGCCAAGGGAGATAAGGATCTGAACAGAAACCACCTCCTCAAGCCTATCCAAACTGGTTGAAAGCAGATAAGAAGGCTTGGAGAAAACTTCAAAGGAGATGAGATCCTTGACTCAAAGGAGAGTCCTTGCGGGAGAAGGATGTTATCTAAACTTTGAAGATAAGCCTCAATGAGATAAAGATTTGTGATCAAGATTGGGTGGTCTATCTGAAAAACATGGGATAACTAAGAGGGAGTGTTTGAGTAGGACACTCCTCAACTAGTATAAAAAAAGGGGCTTGGGTTCAGTTGTAAACATATCGAGTGATACAAACTCAAGTGTGTGGGTAGCGAGAGGCTTTGGGTGCTCTTAGAGAGAGACCCTTCTTTTGTAAAGAGTTCCTTTATTTTCAATAAAGGTTGAGAAAGAGTTCTCATAATACCATCTTCTTACTTTGCATTTTGCATTGTTGACTCTTGTTCTTCTTTTGGCACGAGCTTAAAAAGTTGGGCTGGTTAGGTGGACGCATCTAGCGCCATCACACTAGAGTTGCGCTAATCCCACAATTGACATTGTGACACCTATAATGGTGGTGATGAGTTCGATTCTAGAGAGGGAGCCTGAGAAACGGCTACCACATCTAAGGAAGGCAGCAGGCGTACAAATTTTCCAATCCTAACACAGGGAGGTAGTGACAATAAATAACAATATCGGGCTCTTCGAGTCTGGTAATTGGAATGAGTATAATCTAAATCCCTTAATGAGGATCCATTAGAGGGCAAGACTAGTGCCAGTAGCTGCGGTAATTTCAGCTCCAATAGCATATATTTAAGTTGTTGCAGTTAAAAAACTCGTAGTTAGACCTTGGGATGGGTCGGTCGGTCCGCTTATGGTGTGCACCGATTGGCTCATCCCTACTGTCGACGATGCGCTCCTAGCCTTAATTAGCCGGGTCGTGCCTCTGGCGCTGTTACTTTGAAGAAATTAGAGTGCTCAAAGCGAGCCTACGCTCTGAATACATTAGCATGGGATAACATCATAGGATTTTGATCCTATTCTGTTGGCCTTTGGGATCGAAGTAATGATTAACAGGGACAGTCGGGGGCATTCGTATTTCATAGTCAGAGGTGAAATTCTTGGATTTATGAAAGACAAACAACTGCGAAAGCGGTTGCCAAGGATGTTTTCATTAATCAAGAACGAAAGTTGGGGGCTCGAAGACAATCAGATACTGTCCTAGTCTCAACCATAAACGATGCCGACGAGGGATCAGCAGATGTTACTTTTAGGACTCCCCTGGCACCTTATGAGAAATCAAAGTCTTTGGGTTCCGGGGAGAGTGTGGTCACAAGGCTGAAACTTAAAGGAATTGACTGAAGGGCATCACCAGGAGTGGAGCCTGCAGCTTAATTTGACTCAACACGAGGAAACTTACCAGGTCCAGACATAGTAAGGATTGATAGACTAAGAGCTCTTTCTTGATTCTATAGGTCGTGGTGCATGGCCATTCTTAGTTGGTGAAGCAATCTGTCTGGTTACTTCCATTAACGAACGAGACCTCAGCCTACTAACTAGCTACATGGAGGGGACCCTCTACGGCTGGCTTCTTAGAGGCACTATGGCCGCTTAGGCCAGGGAAGTTTGAGGCAATAATAGGTCTATGATGCCTTTAGATGTTCTAGGCTGCACGCGCGTTACATTGATGTATTCAACGAGTTTATAGCCTTGGGCGAAAGGCCTAGGTAATCTTTGAAATTTCATCGTGATAGGGATAGATCATTGCAATTGTTGGTCTTCAACGAGGAATTCCTAGTAAGCACGAGTCATCATCTCCTCGTCGAATGAAAAAGCATGCCCCAGTCCCCCTGATCTTGGTGCGCAGCTAGCAGTCATGTTGTCCCTAAATGATGTCTAAAATGACTCTCGACAATGGATATCTCAGCTCTCGCATCGATGAAAAACGTAGCGAAATGCGATACTTAGTGTGAATTGCAGAATCTTGTGAACCATCGAGTCTTTGAACACAAGTTGCGCCCAATGCCATTAGGTCGAGGGCATGTCTGCCTGGGTGTCAAGCACCATCGCCCTCGAGCCCCCCTCTTCCCTTCAAGGAGGGGAGGGACCATCGCGGGTTGGATGTTGGCCGATCACCCTAAAGGCATGTGTCGTTAGCCAAGCTCACGCGGCAGAGGAGCCTCGCAGGTTGCCTTGAAGTGTGATTCCCATCAAACAATTGGTCGAATCATTTGTAGACAACTAAAATACGCGACGGGGTATTATAAGTGGTAGAGTGGCCTTGCTTCCATGATCTACAAAGATTCAGCCCTTTATCACTTTGATTCGTCCCTCCCCCCCCCCTCCCGATCCCTCACAACAATTGTCTCATTCATTTCGGCAATCGATGCCCTGAGGTCTAAAATCATCCCTTAAGATAATGACCTAGAAAAAGAAGTAAATCCTTTGGGCTTGTAGAGAATGAGAAACACAAGGCAAAACACTTGGAAACATATTAGGAAGCATTGGGGAACCAAGTGTTACTCTAATAAAAAATATACATATCTAACAGAAACTTGTCCCTTGATGCTGTCCCTCGGTAAAGTATTACCCAGTGAGCGAGCCAAGGGAGCTACGTCACACAGACATTGGGCACAGGAGGCATGCCTTGGCAGCTCCAGCACGCACGGCATAGGCTGCTTGCCCAGCGTGAGGCAGCGGTGGATGTACCAGCCAGGTCACTGGCGCCCATCGCGAGCCAGCCCCCTTGTCCCATCCTGTTGACATGGTGCCCAGTGTGCAAGCCAGGGGTTCCACACCAGTCCCCAGCAGGCACGGTGCCAGCCTTGCCCGGCGTGCCCCACACGAGCCTACCACGAGCATGCTCTGAGGCTCGGCATGTGCTGTGGGCGTTGATTTCATGGGTAAGTTGGGCTTGGCCATGTCCCCTGGCTGTGATGGACCCCTGATGGCAGCCATGGGGTGGCCGGAGATGCACTGGACAGGGCAGCTAGCATGCACCCTGGGCCAGGCAAAGTCACAGCTGCCGTAGCCTGCTGGCCGCAATGCCCACTTACGAAATTGGTGTGAGTTGACAGTCTTTTCATCACGGAATTTGTCCCAAAATGCCCACTTATGAAATTGGGATCATTTCGACTCACGGGCTATTTTGATGATTTTTTCAATTTTTGGATGTAGAAAAATCATTAAAAAAAATTTAGTGCCCAAAAAATTCTAAAATTTTTTCTAGTGGTAGGTATGATTATTCTCCATTTATGTGCAAAATTTCAGCTCAAAATTCCAAGTAAATATTTTTTTAGAGCCATTATGACGGCTCAAACATATTGATGTTTCCTCTTATCGGGAGTGAGATTTCACTTAAGACTCTTTAGGGGGGAAGTGGTCACCTACTTTGCTGGGTGCCAATGGGCCATGCGTGCTCACCCCCAGCCCATCCCACATGGGTAGGCGCTGTGCTTGGGGAACCCAGCGCGCATGGTCTAGGCAAGGCGGCTTACTGCCTTGCCTATCCAATCGGTGGTGCATGGCTGTGGCAACCACCATCGTTGGTAGGTAGGCGGCCGGCGACATCGGTCGAAGAGTGTAGGATGCCCGATCAGTAGCCAACGAAGTGGGAAAAATGTGGGAAATGAAATATGCTAAACTATGGGCAACAAAATGAGAAAATTCATGGGATAATAAGTTGGGATGTGGTTAGGCAAGCTCGATGGTGTGAGTGGTGAAGCTAACGATGATGCATGCTACACGAGGGCCAAATCACTAGGGAGATTTTGAGCATGTGGAGTGCTTCGTCGCAGGCCCTCGAGGCGACGGACGCGGGGTTGGATCCCGATGCTCATGCTTGCTTGGGCAGACTCGTTATGCAGCGCGATCAACGAAACGATAGTTGGCCATTAGCATCGAGCGAGCCATATGGCCAGCCTGGGCACCACGTGACACCCTCACTGCCAAGGCCTCATCGGTGGGAAAAACGTGGGAAGTTTGAGGCACGTGCGCTACACTGATGTATTCCACAAGTTTATAGCCTTGATCGATAGGTCTGGGTAATCTTTGAAATTTCATCGTGATGGGGATAGATCATTGCAATTGTTGGTCTTCAACGAGGAATTCCTAGTAAGCGCGAGTCATTAGCTCACGTTGATTATGTCTCTGCCCTTTGTACACACCACTCGTCACTCTTACCGATTGAATGGTCTGGTGAAGTGTTCGGATCGCAGCGACGTGGGCGGTTCGCTGCTCGCGATGTCGCGAGAAGTCCACTAAACCTTATAACTTAGAGGAAGGAGAAGCCGTAACAAGGTTTTCGTGGGTGAACCTACGGAAGGATCATTGGCAAAAATTTGCTCAGCGAAACGACCTGCGAACACATTGTGAACACACCGGCCGGGCGACGGGCTCTCGAGCCCCTCGTCCTGCCTCGCGTTGCAAGGGTAAGTGGGCTCGCGCCCAAGCCCCACGTCGCACGTAACAACAAAACCCACAACACGGGATGCACCAAAGAACTCGAATGAAAAAGCACACCCCAGTCGCCCCGATCTCAGGGCGCAGTTGACGGTCGTGTCGTCCCTAAACGATCTTAAAAATGACTCTCGGCAACATATATCTCGGCTCTCGCATCGATGAGGAATGTAACAAAATGCGATACTTGGTATGAATTGCAAAATCCAGTGAACCATCGAGTCTTTGAACACAAGTTGCACCTGAAGCCATTAGGCCGAGGGCACGTCTGCCTGAGTGTTAAGCACCGTCACCCCTACCCCCCCCCCCCAAAAAAAATCCCTTCTAGGAGGGAAGGGACCATCGCGGGGCAGATGTTGGCCTCCTGTGTACCTTTGGCTCACGGTTGGCCTAAAAAGGATCCTTAAGTGACGTCGTATCACAGCTTGGCAGTGGTAGAAAAGGCCTCGTGCTTCCTCGTGCTCATGTCGCTCGCTCGCGGCTCACGGACCTAATGATCGATGGATCGAGATTCAATCCCAGGTCAGGCGGGACCACCCGCTGAGTTTAAGCATTTCAATAAGCGAAGGAAAAGAAACTAACAAGGATTCCCCTAGTAACGGCGAGCGAACCGAGAAAAGCTCAGCTTGAAAATTGTTCGTCCTTGGTGCCCGAATTGTAGTCTGGAGAAGCATCCTCAGTGATGGACTGGGGCCCAAGTCCCCTGCAAAGGGGCTTCGGAGAGGGTGAGAGCCCCGTCTCGCTTGAACCCTGTCGTACCACGAGGCGCTATGGACGAGTCGGGTTATTTTGGAATGCAGCCGCAATAGGGTGGAAAATTTCGTCCAAGGCTAAATATGGGCGAGAGACCGATAACGAGCAAGTACCACGAGGGAAAAATGAAAAGAACTTCGAAAAAAGAGTCAAAGAGTGCTTGAAATTATCGGGAGGGAAATGGATGGGGGCCAGTGATGCACCTCGGTCGAATGTGGAACGACCACGATCGGTTCATCGATCTACTCGGGGTGCAGACCGATGTAGATCGTGATGACGGCCTAAGCCCGAGCCTTTGATACGCTTACAGAGACGTCGTCATCGAGATCGTGGCTGGCAGCACCTGCCATCACGGTGGTGCTTCAGCACCTGCATGCTTCTAGCGTTGATCAAAAGGCTCCCCATTCGAATCATCTTGAAACATGGACCAAGAAGTCTGACAAGCATGCGAGTCAACGAGCGAGTAAACTGATGAGGTAGAAGGAAGCTGATTAGCGGGATCCCTCGTGGGTGCACCACCGATCGACCTCGATCTTTTGAGAAGTGTTCAAGTGCGAGCATGCCTATCGAGACCCGAAAGATGGTGAACTATGCCTGAGTGGGGCGAAGCTAGAGGAAACTCTAGTGGAGGCCCGTAGCGATACTGACGTGGAAATCATTCATCTGACTTAGGTATAGGGGCAAAAAACTAATTGAACCATCTAGTAGCTGGTTCCCTCCAAAGTTTCCCTCAAGATAGCTGGAGCTCATATGCGAGTTCTATCGGGTAAAGCCAATGATTAAAGGTATCGAGGGCGCAATGCCCTCAACCTATTCTCAAACTTTAAATAAGTAGTACGGGGCGGCTGCTTCGTTGAGCCGTCCCACAGAATCGAGAGCTCCAAGTGGGCCATTTTTGGTAAGCAAAACTGGTGATGTAGGATGAACTGGAAGCTGGTTACAGTGCCCAACTACGCATTAACCTAGAACCCACAAAGGGTGTTGGTTGATTAAGACAGTAGGACGGTGGCCGTGGAAGTTGAAATCTGCTAAAGAATGTGTAATAACTCACTTGCTGAATCAACCAGCCCCGAAAATGGATGGTGCTGAAGCGCACGACCTATACCCGGCCTTTGGGGCAAGGGCCAAGCCCCAATGAGTAGGAGGGCACGGTGGTCGCCGTAAAACCAGGGGTGTGAGCTCTGGTGGAGCAACCATCGGTGCTGATTTTGGTGGTAGTAGCAACTATTCAAAGGAGAACTTTGAAGGTCGAAGAAGGAAAAGGTTCCATGTGAAGGGTAGTTGCACATGGGTTAGTTGATCATAAGAGACGAGGGAAGCTCATCGAATAGCACCTCGGCGTGAGCTTCGAAAGAGGATCTGGTTAAAATTTCAAAACCAAGATGTGGTGGCTGATGGTAACGTTAAGGAGTCTGAAGACATCAACGAGGACCCCAGAAAGAGTTATCTTTTCTATTTAACAGCCTGCCCCTTGGAAATGGCTCAGCCGAAGGTAGGGTCCAGCGGCTGGAAGAGCATCGCACGTCGCGTGGTGTCCGATGAGCTCCCGACGGCCCTTGAAAATTTGAAGGACCGAGTGCCTCCCACGCCCTGTCATACTCATGACCGCATCAGGTCTCTAAGGTGAACAGCCTCTAGTCGATGGAATAATATAAGCAAGGGAAGTCGGCAAAATGGATCCGTAACCTCTGGAAAAGGATTGGCTCTGAGGGCTAGGCATGAGGGTCCTAGTCCCGAACCCATCGACTGTCGGTGGACTGCTCGAGCTACTCCCACAACGAGAGAGGGTTGCCATGTGTCAATTGGGTGACGGATTGGGAACGGTTCCTTTGGGGACCTTCCTCGGGCATCCAACAGCCAACTCAAAACTGGCACGGAATCTGACTGTTTAATTAAAATAAAGCATTGTGATGGTCCCTGCAGATGCTCACATAATATGATTTCTACATAGTGCTCTGAATGTCAAAGTGAAAAAATTCAACCAAGCGCAGGTAAACGGCTTAAGGCAGCCAAATGCCTCGTCATCTAATTAGTGACGCACATAAATGGATTAAGGAGATTCCCACTAGCCCTGTTTACTATCCAGTGAAACCACAGCCAAGGGAATGGGCTTGGCAGAATCAGCGAGGAAAGAAGACCCTATTGAGCTTGACTCTAGTCTGACTTTGTGAAATGACTTGAGAGCTGTAGGATAAGTAGGAGCCGAAAACGATGAAAGTGAAATACCACTACTTCTAGTGTTATTTTAATTATTTCGTGAAACGGAGGCGGGGTGTCACCCCTCTTTTTAGACTCAAGGTCAGCTTCGGCCTACCTATCCGAGTGGAAGACATTGTCTGGTGGAAAGTTTGGCTAGGGCGGCACATCTGTTAAAAGATAATGCAAGTGTCCTAAGATGAGCTCAATGAGAACAAAAATCTCCTGTGGAACAAAAGGGTAAAAGCTCATTTGATTCTGATTTCTAGTACGAATACAAACTGTAAAAGCGTGGCCTATTGATCCTTTAGACCTTCAAAATTTAGAGCTAGAGGTGTTAGAAAAGTTACCGTAAGGATAACTGGCTTGTGGTAGCCAAGCGTTCATAGCGACATTGCTATTTCATCCTTTAATGTCAGCTCTTCCTATCATTGTGAAGCAGAATTCACCATGTGTTAGATTGTTCACCCACCAATAGGGAACGTAAGCTGGGTTTAGACCACTGTGAGACAAGTTAGTTTTACCCTACTGATGCTCGCATCGCGATAGTAATTCAACCTAGTACGAGAAGAACCGTTGATTCGCACAATTGGTCAGTATGCTTACTTGAAAAGCCAGTGGCGGGAAGCTACCGTGCACTGGATTATGACTGAATGCCTCTAAGTCAGAATCCGAGCTAGAGGCGATGCATGCGACTGTCGCCCGATTTCACTCTCAGCCCCCAAGGCACATGTCGTTGGCTAAGCCCACGCAGTAGAAGAGCCTCGCATGCTGCCTTGAAGTGTAATTCCCACCGAGTGACGGGTAGAATCATTTGTAGACGAATTAAATACGCGACGAAGTATTGTAAGTGGCAGAGTGGCCTTGCTGCCACGATCTACTGAGATTCAGCTCTTTGTCGCTTCTTTTGTAAAGAGTTCCTTTATTATCAATTAAGGTTAAGAAAGAGTTCTCGTAATATTGTCTTCTTACTTTGCTTTTGCGCTGTTGGCTCTTATTCTTCTTTTAGCATGGGCTTAAAAAGTTGGGCTAGTTAAATGGATGCATCTAGCACTATCACACTAGAGTTGCACTGATCCCGCAACTAACGGTGTGGCACCTACTATAGTGGTGATGGGTAACGGAGAATTAGGGTTCGATTCTAGAGAGAGAGCTTGAGAAACAACTACCACATCCAAGGAAGGTAACAGGCACGCAAATTACCCAATCCTGACATGGAGAGGTAGTGATAATAAATAACAATACCGGGTTCTTCGAGTTTGGTAATTGGAATGAGTATAATCTAAATCCCTTAACGAGGATCCATTGGAGGACAAATCTGGTGCTAGCAGCCACGGTAATTTTAGCTCCAATAGTGTATATTTAAGTTGCTGCAGTTAAAAAGCTCGTAGTTGGACCTTGGGAAGGGTCGGTCGATGCGCTTACGGTGTGCACCAATTGGCTCATCCTTACCGCTGACGATGCGCTCCTGGCCTTAATTGGCCGGGTCGTGCCTCCTTTGCTGTTACTTTGAAGAAATTAGAGTGCTCAAAGCAAGCCTACGCTTTGCATACATTAGTATGGGATAACATCATAGGATTTCGATCCTATTTTGTTGGCCTTCGGGATCGGAGTAATGATTAATAGGGACTGTCAGCGACATCCGTATTTCATAGTCAGAGGTAAAATTCTTGGATTTATGAAAGACAAACAATTGCGAAAGCATTTGCCAAGGATGTTTTCATTAATCAAGAATGAAAGTTGCGAGCTCGAAGATGATTAGATACCATCCTAGTCTCAACCATAAACGATGCCAACCAAGGATCAGTGGATGTTGCTTTTAGGACTCCACTGGCACCTTATGAGAAATCAAAGTTTTTGGGTTCTGGGAGGAGTATGATCGCAAGGCTGAAACTTAAGGGAATTGATGAAAGGGCACCACCAAGAGTGGAGCCTGCAGCTTAATTTGACTCAACATGGGGAAACTTACCAGGTCTAGACATAGTAAGGATTGACAGGTTGAGAGCTCTTTCTTGATTCTATGGGTGGTGGTGCGTGGCCGTTCTTAGTTGGTGGAGCGATTTGTTTGGTTAATTCTGTTAACGGATGAGACCTTAGCCTACTAACTAGCTACGTGGAGGTGACCCTCCACGGTTGGCTTCTTAGAGGGACTATGGCCGCTTAGGCTAAGAAAGTTTGAAGCAATAACAGGTCTGTGATGCCCTTAGATGTTCTGGGCCGCACACACACTAAATTAATGTATTCAACGAGTTTATAGCCTTGGCCGACAGGCCCAGGTAATCTTTGAAATTTCATCGTGATGGGGATAGATCATTGCAATTGTTGGTCTTTAACGAGGAATTCCTAGTAAGCACGAGTCATCAGCTCATGTTGACTATGTCCCTGCCCTTTATACACACTGCCCGTCGTTCCTACCGATTGAATGGTCTGGTGAAGTGTTCAGATCGCGGCGACGTGGGCGGTTCACCGCTCGGGGAGAAGTCGTAACAAGGTTTTCGTAGGTGAACCTGCAGGAGGATCATCGTCGAAAACTCACTCAGCGAAATGACCCGCAAACACATTATAAACACACTGGCGGGGCAGAGGGCTCTCGAGCCCCTTGTCCAGCCTTGCGCGACAAGGGCGCGCGGGCTGGCGCCCAAGCCCCTTGACACGCAAAACAATAAAATCCACAGCACGGGATGCGCCAAGGAACTCGAATGAAAAAGCACGCCCCAGTCGCCCTGATCTCGTTGCATGGCTGACGGTCGTGTCATCCCTAAACGATGTCTAAAATGACCCTCGATAATGGATATATCGGCTCTCGCATCGATGCAGAACTTAGCCAAATGCGAGACTTGGTGTGAATTACAGAATCTCGTGAACCATCGAGTCTTTGAACGCAAGTTGCGCCTAAAGCCATTAGGCCAAGGGCACGTCTGCCTGGGTGTCAAGCACCGTCGCCCCCAACCCCCCACATCCCTTCGGGGTAGGGAGGGACCATTATAGGGTGAATGTTGGTCTCCCATGCACCTTCGGCTCACAGTTAGCCTAAAAAAGAGCCTCGAGCGACTCCGCGTCACGCCTTGGTGGTGGTAGAGAATGCCCCGTGCTCCCTCATGCGTGGGTCGCTCACTCGCGGCTCATGAACCAAATGATTGATCGATCAAGACGTGACACCAGGTCAGGTAGGACCACCCACAGAGTTTAAGCATATCAATAAGCAGAGGAAAAAAAGTTAACAAGGATTCCCTTAGTAACGGCGAGCGAACCGGGAAAAGCCCAGCTTGAAAATCGTGTGGCCTCGGCACCTGAATTGTAGTCTGGAAAAGCATCCTCAGTGACAGACTGGGGCCCAAGTCCCCTGGAAAGGGGCACAGGAGAGGGTGAAAGCCCTGTCTCGCCCGGACCCTGTCGCACCATGAGGTGTTATCGACAAGTCGGGTTGTTTGGGGATGCAGCCCTAATAGGGCGGTAAATTTCGTCAAAGGCTAAATATGGGGGAGAGACCGATAGTGAACAAGTACCGCGAGGGAAAGATGAAAAGGACTTTGAAAAGAGAGTCAAAGAGTGCTTGAAATTGTTAGGAGGGAAGGAGATGGGGGTCGGTGATGCACCTTGGTCGGATGTGGAATGGCCACAAACCTAAGCCTGAGCCTTTGATATGCTCGTAGAGACGTCATCGTCGAGATCTTAGTTGGTAGCACTCGCCATCGCGGTGGTGCTTCAACACCTGCGTGCTCTTGGAGTCGGCCAGCGGGCTCCCCATTTGACCCATCTTGAAACACGGACCAAGGAGTCTAACATGCGTGCGAGTCAACGGGCGAGTAAACTTGTAAGGCGCAAGGAAACCAATTGGCGGGATCCCTCGTGGGTGCACCATGCTTGAGCGGGGTAAAGCTAGAGGAAACTCTGGTGGAGGCTCGCAGCGATACCGACATGCAAATCATTCGTCTGACTTGGATATAGGGGCAAAAGACTAATTGAGTCGTCTAGTAGCTGGTTCCCTCCGAAGTTTCCCTTAGAATAGCTGGAGCTCAGATGCAAGTTTTATTGGGTAAAGCCAATGATTAGAGGCATTGGGCGCACAATGCCCTTGACCTATTTTCAAACTTTAAATAGGTAGTACAGGGCGGCTGCCTCGTTGAGTCATCCCACGGAATCGAGAGCTCCAAGTGGGCCATTTTTGGTAAGCAGAACTGGCGATGCGAGATGAACCAGAAGCCAAGTTACGGTGCCCAACTGCACACTAACCTAGAACCCACAAAGGGTGTTGGTCAATTAAGATAGCAGGATGGTGGTTAAGAAAGTGGAAATCCGCTAAGGAGTGTGTAACAACTCACCTGCCAAATCAACTAGCCTCAAAAATGGATGGCGTTGAAGCGTGTGACCTATACCCGGCTGTTGGGGCAAGGGCCAAGCCCCAATGAGTAGAAAGGCCCGATGGTCACCGCAAAACCCGGGGCACTAGCCTGGGTGGAGTGGTCATCAGTGCAGATCTTGGTGGTAGTAGCAAATATTCGAATGAGAACTTTGAAGGCCAAAGAGGGGAAAGGGTCCATGTGAACGGCACTTGCACATGGGTTAGTTGATCCTAAGAGACGGGGGAAGCCCGTCGGATAGTGCCTTGGCGCGAGTATCGAAAGAGGATCTCGTTAAAATTTTGGAATCGGGACGTGGCGGCTAACGGTAATGTTAGGGAGTCTGGAGACGTCGAACGGGGCCCCAAAAAGAGTTATCTTTTTTGTTTAACAGCTTGCCCCCCTTGAAACGGTTTAGTCGTGGTATGGTCCAGCAGCTAGAAGAGCACCGCATGTCGCATGGTGTCCGGTGCGCCCCCAACAGCCCTTGAAAATCCGAAGGACCGAGTGCCTCCCACGTCCGATCGTACTTATAACCGCGTCAGGTCTCCAAGGTGAACAGCCTCTGGTCGATGGAACAATGTAAGCAAGGGAAGTCGGCAAAATGGATCCGTAACCTCAAGAAAAGGATTGGCTCTGAGGGCTGGGCACTAGGGTCCCAGTCTCGAACCCATCTACTATCGATGGACTGCTGGAGCTACTCCCACAGTGAAAGCGGGTCACTGCGTGCCGACCAGGGGACAAACTGGGAATGGTTCCTTCGAGGGCCTTCCCCGGGCATCGAATAACCAACTCAGAACTAGTACGAACAAGGGGAATCCGATTGTTTAATTAAAACAAAGCATTGCAATGGTCCCTGTGGATGCTCACGCAATGTGATTTCTACCCAGTGTTTTGAATGTCAAAGTGAAGAAATTCAACCAAGCGCGGGTAAACAATGGGAATAACTATGACTCTCCTAAGGTAGCCAAATGACTCGTTATCTAATTAGTGACGCACATGAATGGATTAACGAGATTCCCACTGTCCCTGTCTACTATCCAGCGAAACCACAGCCAAGGGAACGGGCTTGGTAGAATTAGCGGGGAAAGAAGACCTTAATGAGCTTCACTCTAGTCCGATTTTGTGAAATGACTTGAGAGGTGTAGGATAATTGGGAGACGAAAATGGCGAAAGTGAAATACCACTACTTTTAACGTTATTTTACTTATTCCTTGAATCAGAGGCAAGGTGTCGCCCCTCTTTTTGGACCCAAGGTTGGCTTCAGCCGGTCGATCAGGGTGAAAGACATTGTCAGGTGGGGAGTTTGGCTGGGGCAGCACATCTGTTAAAAGATAATGCAGGTATCCTAAGATGAGCTCAACGAGAACAGAAATCTCCTATGGAACAAAAGGGTAAAAGCTCGTTTGATTCTGATTTCTAGTATGAATACGAACTATAAAAGCGTGGCCTATCGATCCTTAAGACCTTCAAAATTGGAAGCTAGAGGTGTCAGAAAAGTTACCACAGGGATAACTGGCTTATGGCAGCCAAGCGTTCATAGTGACGTTGCTTTTTGATCCTTCGATGTCGGCTCTTCCTATCATTGTGAAGTAGAATTCACCAAGTGTTGGATTGTTCACCCACCAATAGGGAACGTGAGCTGTGTTTAGACTGTCATGAGACAGGTTAGTTTTACCCTATTGATGCCCGCGTCATGATAGTAATTTAACCTAGTATGAGAGGAATCGTTGATTCGCATAGTGCTTGGTTAAAAAGCCAGTGGCGCAAAGCTACTATGCACTTGATTATGACTGAATGCCTCTAAGTCAAAATCCAGGCTAGAATTGATGCATGCCCCCGTTGCCCGATTACTGACCTGCAGTAGGTGCCCCTCGGCCCCCAAAGGCACATGTCGTTGGCCAAGCTAGCGCGACAGAGGAGCCTCGCGGGCGGCCTTGAAGTGTGATTCCCACCGAGCGACGGGTAGAATCATTTGCAGATGACATAAATACGCGACAGGGTATTGTAAGTGGCAAAGTGGTCTTGCTACCATGATCCACTGAGATTCAGCCCTTTGTGGCTTTGATTAGTCCCTCCTCCCCCTCCTCCCCGGAACCCCCACAATAATTGTCCCTCTCTTTTTGATAATCAATGCCCCAAGGTCTGAAATGTCCCTCAAGATAATGACTTGGAAAAAGAAGCAAGTCCTTTGGGCTTGCAGAGAATGAGAAACACAAGGGAAAAACACTTGGAAACATATTGGGAAGCATTGGGGAACCAAGTG
This sequence comes from Moringa oleifera, assembly GCA_021397835.1. Classification (NCBI taxonomy): domain Eukaryota; kingdom Viridiplantae; phylum Streptophyta; class Magnoliopsida; order Brassicales; family Moringaceae; genus Moringa; species Moringa oleifera. The sequence continues at coordinate 7,980,109 of JAJFZO010000034.1, forward strand.
TTACTCTAATAAAATATATATATATATATAACAGAAACTTGTCCCTCGATGCTGTCCCTCGGTAAAGTACTACCCAATGAGCAAGCCAGGGGAGCAGCGTCACATGAACAGTGGGCAAGGAAGGCATGCCTCGGCAGCCCCCAGCAGGCACGGGATGGGCCAAGTGCCTAGCGTGTGGCAGCGGAGGGCACGTCGGCCAGGCCACGAGCGCCCATCGCTAGCCAGCCCCCTCGTCCCTACCCCTCGAAATGGTGCCCGGCGAGCGAGCCAGGGAAGCCACGTCGCATGCACCCTGGGCATGGGAAGCATGCCTCGGCAGCCCATTGCTTAAGAGTCCCCCCGTCCCTGACCCTCGACATGGTACCCAAGGAGCGTGCCAGGGGACCTGCATCGCACGAACACTGGGCATGGCATGCATGCCTAGGCAGCCCCCAGCAGGCACGGCATGGGCCAAGTGCCTAGTGTGCGGTAGCGGTGGGCGCGCCAGCCAGGTCACGGGCGCCCATCATGAGCCAGCCCCCTTGTCCCTGCCCCTCGACATGGTGCCCAGCGAGTGATCCAAGGGAGCCACGTCGCATGGAACCTGGGCATGGGAGGCATGCCTAGGCAGCCCGAACCAGGCACGGCATGGGCTGCTTGCCAAGCGTGCGACTGCGGTGGACGCGCCACCCAGGCCACCAGCGCCCATCGCGAGCCTGCCAACTCGTCCCTGCCTCTCGACATGGTGCCCAGCGAGCGATCCAGGTGAGCTGCATCGCAAGGGCCCTGGGCATGGGAGGCATGCCTCGGCAGCCACCAGCAGGCACAGCATGGGCTGGTTGCACAGCATGGGTTGGTTGCCCAGCATGCAGCAGCGGTGGGCACACCAGCCAAGCCACGGGCGTCCATCGCGAGCCAGCCCCCTCGTCCTTGCCCTTCGACATGGTGCCCAGCGAGCGAGCCAGGGGAGCCGCGTCGCATGGACCCTGGGCATGGGAGTCATGCCTCGGCAGCCCCCAGCAGGCATGACGTGGGCTGCTTGCCCAGTGTGCTGCAGCAGTGGGCGTGCCTGCCATGTCACAGGCACCCATTGCAAGCCAACCCCTCGTTCCCCCCCCCCCCTTCCCCTTGACATGGTGCCTAGCGAGCAAGCCAGGGGAGCCGCGTCGCATAGACCGTGGGCTTGGGAGGCATGCCTCGGCAGCCCCCAGCAAGCATGGCATTGGTTAAGTGCCCAGCGTACGGTCGCGATGGGCAGACCTACAACGCCAGTTGGGCGCATCGCGAGCCAACGCCCTCATCCGTGGCCTTCGACGTAGTGCCAAGCGAGCAGGCCAGTGGATCCATGTCGCATGGACCAAGGGCACGGGAGGCATGCCTCAGCAGCCCCCAACAAGCATGGCATGAGCTAAGTTCCCAACGTGCGGCAATTGCGGGCGTGCTAGCAAGGCCTGTGGTGCCTATCGCTACCCAGCCCCCTCGTCCTCGACCCTCGACATAGAGCCCAGCGAGTGAGCCAGAGAGGCCACGTCGCACCGACATTGGGCATGGCAGGCATGCCTCGGCAGTCCCCAGTAGGCATGGCATGCGCCACATGCCCAGTATGCGGCAGCGGTGGGCGCGCAAGCCAGGCCACGGGCGCCCATCGCGAGCCAGCCCCCTCATCCGTGACCCTTCACGTAGTGCCAAGCGAGCGTGCCAAGGGAGCCGTGTCGCACGGTCCCTGGGCACGGGAGGCACCCATCAGCAGCCCCCAACAGGCACGGTTTGGGCCAAGTGCTCAGCATGCAGTAGTGGTGGGCACGCCAGCCAGGCCACTAGGGCCTATCGCGAGCCAGCCCCCTCGTCCCTGCCCCCTCGACACGGAGCCCAGCGAGTGAGCCAAGAGAATCGCGTCGCATGGATCCTGTGCACGGGAGTGATGCCACGGCAGCCCCCAGCAGGCATGGCATGGGCTGCTTGCCCAGCTTGCGGCAGCGGTGGGCGCACCAGCAAGGCCCCGAGCGCCCATCCCGAGCCAGCCCCCTCGTCCCTGCCCCTCAACATAGTGCCCAGCGACCCTGGACCCTGGGCACGGGAGGCATGCCTTGGCAGCCCCCACCAGGCACGGCATGGGCTGTTTGTCCAGCATGCGGCAGCGATGGTCACGCCTACCTGGCCACGGGCGGCCATCGCAAGCCAACACCCTCGTCCCTGCCCCTCGACATAATGCCCAGCGAGCAAGCCAGGGGAGCCACGACACTTGGACCCTCGGCACAGGAGGCATGCCTCACAGCCCCCTTATGGCACAGCAAGGGCTGCTTGTCCAGCATGTGGCAGTAATGGGCACCCCAGCCAGGCCACAAGCGCCCATCATGAGCCAGGCCCCTCATCCCTGCCTCTCGACATGGTGCCCGACGAGCAAGCCCAGCGAGCCGCGTTGCATTGGCCCTTGGCATAATAGGGATGCCATGGCAGCCCCTAGCAGGTACGGCATGGCCCATGTGCCCAGCGTGCGGCAGCGGTAGGTGTGCCAGCCAGGCCTGTGGTGCCCATCGTGAGCTAGCCTCCTCGTCCTCGAACCTCCACATAGTGCCCAGCGACCTAGCCAGGTGAGCCACGTCGCTCAGACCCTTGTCATGGGGGGCATGCCTCGACAACAGGCACAGCATGGGCTGCTTGCCAAGCTTGCGGCAGCGGTAGGCATGCCAACCAGGCCACCGGTGCCCATTGTGAGCCAGCCCCCTCATCCCGATCCTTCGACGTAGTGCCCAGCGAGCGAGCTAGGGGAGCCGCATCGCACGGACCCAAGGCATGGAACGCATGCCGCGGCAGTGCCCAGCTAGTGCAGCATGGGTTGCTTGCCCAGCATGCTGTAACGGTGGGCGCGTTAGCCAGGCCACGGGCGCCCACCGCCAGCTAGCCCCCACGTCCCTGCCCCTCGACTTACTGCCCAGCGAGCGAGCCAGCTGGAGCCACGTTGCACGAACACTAGGCATGCAGGCATGCCTCGACAACCCCCTCGTCCCTGCCCCTTGACTTACTACCCAGCGAGTGAGCCAGGGGAACCGCGTCACTTGGACCCTAGGCACGGATGGGATGCCTCGGTAGCTCCCAGCAGGCATGGCATGGGATGCTTGCGCAGCATGCGAAATCGGTGGGCGCGCCAGCCAGGCCACGGGCGCCCATCGCGGGGCAGCCCAATCGCCCCTGCCCCTCGTCATTGTGACCAGTGAGCGAGCCAGGGGAGCCTCGTAGCACAGACCCTGGGCATAGGAGGCATGCCTCAGCAACCCCCAGCAGGCACGGCATGGGCTGCTTGCCCAGCATACAGTAGTGGTGGAAGCACCAGCCAGGCCACGGGTGCCAATCACGAGCCAGCCTCCCCCCCCCCTCGTCCCTGCCCCTCGATATAGTGCCGAGTGAGCAAGCTAGGGGAGCCGCATCGCACGGACCCTCGACATGGGAAGCAATCCTCGGTAGCCCCCAGTAGGCACAGCCTGGGCTTCTTGCCCAGCATACGAGAGCGATGGGCATGCCAGCCAGGCCACGGGTGCCCATCACGTGCGAGCCCCCTTGGCCCTGCCCCTCGACATAGTGCCGAGCGAGCGAGCTAAGGGAGCCGTGTAACATGGACCCTGGCCATGGGAGGCATGCCTCTGCCACCCCCAGCAGGCACGGCATGGGCTGCTTGCCAAGTGTGCGGGAGCAGTGGGCATGCCAGCCAGGCCATGGGTGCCCATTACAAGCCAGCCCCTCGAAATAGTGCCCTGCCAGTGAGGCAGGGAGCCAGTCACACGGACCCTGGGCATGGAAGGCAAGCCTACCCAGCCACTAGCTGGCACGGCCTGGGCTTCTTGCCCAGCATACGGGAGCGATGGGTGCGCCAGCCAGGCCACGGGCGCCCATCACGTGCAAGCCCCTTCGGCCCTGCCCCTCGACATAGTGCCGAGCTAGTGAGCCAGGGGAGCCATGTAACGTGGATCTTGGCCATGGGAGGCATGCCTCTGCCACCCCCAGCAGGCACGGCATGGGCTACTTGCCCAGTGTGCGGCAGTGGTGGGCGCGCCAGCCAGGCCACGGGCGGCCATCAAGAGCCAAGCACTCGTCATTGGGCCCGACGAGCAAGCCAGGGCAGCTACGTCACATGAACCCTTGGCACAGGAGGCACAACTCCTCAGCCCCCAGCAGACACAGCATGCTGCGGAGTCATGCCGGAGGGGCGCCAGCCAGGCCACGACAGCCCATCGCAACCCAGCCCCCTCTTCTCAGCCCCTCGACATAGTGCCCAGCAGGCGAACCAGGAGAGCCGCATCGCACCGACCCTGGGAACTAGAGGCACGCATCGGCAGTCCCCCGCAGGCATGGCATGGGCTGCTTGCCTAGCATGTGGCAGCAGTGGGCGCTCTTGTAAGGCAACGGGAGACCATCGTGAGCCAGTCTTCTCATCCCTGCCCCTCGATATAGTGCCCAGCGAGTGAGCCAGGGGAGCCGCATCGCACGAAGCCTGGGCATGGACGGCAAGCCTCAACAGCTCCCAACAGGCACGACATAGGCTGCTTGGCAAGCGTACGGCAGTGGTGGGCGTGCGAGCCTTGCCACAGGCACCCATCACAATCCAGCCCCTTGACATAGTGCCCAGCGAGCGAGCTAGGGGAGCCGCATCACACGGACCCTGGGCACGGGGGGCACGCCTCAAAAGCCTCCAGCAGGCACGGCATGGGCTGCTTGCACAGTGTGTAATAGTGGTTGGTGTGCCAGCCCTGCCACAAGCGCCCATCATGAGTCAGCCCCTCATCTTTGCCCCCCAACATAGTGCCCAGCAAGCGAGCCAGGGGAGCCGCATCGCACAGACCATGGGCATGGGAGGTAAGCCTTGGCAGCTCCCATCAGGCATGGCATGGGCTACTTACCCCTGCGTATGGGAGCAGTGGGCGCGCCAGCTAGGCCACGGGCGCCCATCGTCAGCCAGCCCCCTCGTCCCTGCCCCTCGAAATAGTGTCCGACGAGCGAGCCAGGGGAGCCGCGTCGCATGGACCATGGCAATGGGAGGCATGCCTCGGCAGCTCCCAGCAAGCACGGCATGGGCTGCTTAGCAAGCGTGCGGCAATGGAAGGCATGCCAGCCAGGCCACGGGCGCCCATCGCGAGCTAGCCCCCTCGTCTCGGCTCCTCAACATTGTGCCCAAAGAGCGAGCCAGGGGAGATGCATCGCACGGACCCTGCGCATGCGAGGCACACCTCGGCAGCCCCCAACAGGCATGGCATGGGCTGCTTGCCCCACGAGCGAGCTAGGGGAGCCTCACCCCATAGACCCTGGGTAAGGGAGGCACTTAGCAGGCACGGCATGGGCTGCTTGCCCAGCGTGCAGCAGCGGAGGGCACGCCAGCCAGGCCATGGGTGCCCATCGCGAGCCAGCCCCCTCGTCCTTGCCCCTCAACATAGTGCCCAGTGAGTGAGCCAGGGGAGCCACATCGGAGGGACCCTGGGCACAGGAGGCACGCCTCGACAGCCCTCACCAGGCATGGCATGGGCTTTTTGCCCAACGTACTGCAGCGGTGGTCACGCCTACCAGGTCACGGGTGCCCATCGCGAGCTAGGGGAGCCGCGCCGCATGGTCCCTTGGCATGGGAGGCACCCATCGGTAGCCCCCAGCATTCACGATATGGGCCAAGTGCTCAGTGTGCGACAGTGGTAGCCATGCCAACCAGGCGACTGGCGCCTATCACGAGCCAGCCCTATCGTCCTTGCCCCTCGACGTAGTGCCCAGCAAGCAAGCCAGGGGAGTCGTGTCGCATGGACTCTGGGCACGGGAGGCATGCGTCGGCAGCCCCCAGCAGGCATGGCATGGGCCAAGTGCCCAGCATGCTGCAGCGGTGGGCACACCAGCTAGGCCAGCGGCGCCCATCGGAAGCCAATCCCCTAGTCTAGTGGCCCTCGACGTAGTGGCTAGCGGGTGAGCCACAGGAGCTGTGTCGCACGGACCCTGGGCATGGGAGCCATGCCTTGGAAGCCCCTAGCAGGCACAGCGTGGGCTGCTTACCTAGTGTGCGATAGCAATGTGCGCGCAAGCCAGGCCACGGGCTCCCATCGCAAGCCAGCCCCCATGTCCTTGGCCCGCGACTTACTGCCCAGTGAGAGAGGGTTAGGCACGAGATTCGTAAAATGGATTCGTAACCTCGGGAAAAGGATTGGCTCAGAGGGTTAGGCACGGGATCTCAGTCCCAAACCCGTTAGCTTTCGGTGGACTGCTCGAGCTACTTCCACGATGAGAGTGGCTCGCCACGTGCCGATCGGGGGATGGACTAGGAACAGTTCCTTCGAAGGTCTTCCCCGAGCATCAAACAACCAACTCAAAACTGGTACTGATAAGGGGAATCCGACTGTTTAATCAAAACAAAGCATTGTGATGGTCCCTGCGGATGCCCATGAATGTGATTTCTGCCCAGTGCTTTGAAAGTCAAAGTGAAAAAATTCAACTAAGTGTGGGTAAACGGCGGGAGTAACTATGACTCTTTTAAGGTAGCCAAATGCCTCGTCATCTAATTAGTGATGCACATGAATGGATTATCGAGATTCTCACTATTCCTGTCTACTATCCAGCGAAACCACAGCCAAGAGAATGGGCTTGGCAGAATCAACAGGGAAAGAAGACCCTGTTGATCTTGACTCTAGTCTAACTTTGTGAAATGACTTGAGAGGTGTAAGATAAGTGGGAGTTGAAAACGGTGAAAGTGACATACCACTACTTTTAACGTTATTTTACTTATTCCGTGAATCAGAGGCGGGGTGTCCCCCTTCTTTTGGACCAATGGTCAGCTTCGGCTGGTTGATCCGGGCGAAAGACATTATCAGGTGGGGAGTTTGGCTGGGGCTTCACATCTATTAAAAGATAATGTAGGTGTCCTAAGATGAGCTCAATGAGAATAAAAATCTTGTGTGGAACAAAAGGGTAAAAGCTCATTTGATTCTGATTTCCAATACGAATATGAACCGTGGAAGTGTGGCCTATCGATCCTTTAGACCTTTAGAATTTGAAGCTAGAGGTGTCAGAAAACTTACCACAGGGGTAACTGGCTTGTGGTAGCCAAGTGTTCATAGTGATGTTGCTTTTTTATCCTTCGATGTCAGCTCTTTCTATCATTGTGAAGAAGAATTCACCAAGTGTTGGATTGTTCACCCACTAATAGGGAACGTGAGCTGGGTTTAGACCATCGTCGGACAGGTTAGTTTTACCCTACTGATGCCTGCATTGTTATTGTAATTCAACCTAGTAGGAGAAGAACCATTGATTCGCATAATTGGTCATTGCGCTTGGTTGAAAACCTAGTGGCGCGAAGCTACTGTGCGCTAGATTATGATAGAATGTCTCTAAGTTAGAATCCAGGCTAAAAACGATGCTTGCACCCATTGCCTAATTACCAACCTATAATAGGGGCTTTCTGGCCCTTAAAGGCACGTGTCGTTGGCCAAGCCCACGCGGTGAAGGAGCCTCGCTGGCTGCCTTGAAGTGTGATTCCCACTGAGCGATGGGTAGAATCATTTACAGATGACTTAAATACGCGATGGGGTATTATAAGTGGCAGAGTGGCCTTGCTACCACGATCCACTGATATTCTGCCTATTGTCACTTTGATTCGTCCCTTCCCCCCCTCCCCCTCCTAAACCCCCACAACAATTGTCCCTCTTTTTTCGGCAATTGATGCCCCGAGGTCTGAAATCATCCCTCAAGATAATGACCTGAAAAAGGAAGCAAGTCCTTTAGGCTTGTAGAGAATGAGAAACACAAGGCACCCATCGCTTGCCAGGCCCCTCGTCCCTGACCCTCAACTTGGTGCCCAAGGAGCGAGCTAGGGGAGCCGCGTCGCATGGACCCTAGGCACTGGAGGCATGCCTTGGCAGCCCCAAGCAGGCATGGCATGGGCTGCTTGCCCAGCGTGTGGCAGCGGTGGGGGTGCTAGCCAGGCCACGGGCACCCATCTCGAGGCAACTCCATCATCCCTCACCCTCCAAGTAGTGCCTAGCGAGCAAGCCAGGGGAGTTGCATCGCATGGACCTGGGCACGCAAGGTATGCGTCGACAGCCCCCAGTAGGCATGGCATGGGCCAAGTGCCCAACATGCGGTAGCGGTGGGCGTGCCAGCCAGTCCACTGGCGCCCATTGCAGGCCAGCCCCGTCGTCCCTGTCCCTCGACGTAGTGCCCAGCAAGCGAGTAAAGGGGGCCGTGCTACACAGAACATAGGCATGAAAGGCATGCCTCGGCAGCCATTAGTAGACACGGCATGGGCTGCTTGCCCATTGTGCGATAGCGGTGGGCGCGCAAGCCAAGCCATGGGTGCCCATCACCAGCTAGCCCTTCGACATAGTGCCCAGTGAGCGAGCCAAGGAAGCCGAGTCGTATGGAACTTGGGCGCGGGATACATGCTTCGGCAGCCCCCAGCAGGCACGGCATGGGTTGCTTGCCCATCGTGCAGAAGTGGTGGCCTTGCTAGCTAGGCCACAGGCGCCCATCGCGAGCCAGTCCCTCGACAGTAGGCACGGCATGGGCTGCCTACCTGGCGTGCGGAAGCGATAAGGGCGTTAGCCAGGCCACGGGTGCCCATCGCGAGTCAGCCCTTTGACGTAGTGCCCGTGGAGCGAGCCAAGGGAGCCGCGTTGCACGAACCCTAGGCACGGGAGGCACACCTCGGCAACCCCTAGTAGGCACGGCATGGACTGCTTGCCCAGCGTGTGGAAGCAGTGGGGGCACCAGCCAGGCCACGGGCACCCATCGCGAGCCAGGGGAGCCACTTCCCACAGACCTTAGGTACGGGAGGCACACCTGGGCAGACCCCAACAGAAACGACATGGGCTTCTTGACCTGTGTGCGGGAGCGATAAGCTAACCAGCCAGGCCACGGGCACCCATCTGAGCCAGCCCCCTTGTCCCTGCCCCTCGACTTACTACCTAGCGTGCGATCTAGGGTGCCACAGTAGTCCTCAGCAGGCACGATACCTGCCTTGCCAGGGGCAATCTAGTCGAGTCAACCGTGAGCACGCTATGAGGCTCGACACATGATGTGGGCGTTGATTTCATGGGCAAGCTGGGCTTGGCCGTGTCTCTTGGCTGTGATGGAGCCTGAGGGCAACCATGCGGTGGCTGAAGGTGTGCAGGACAGGGAGCTAGCATGCACCCTGGGCCAGACAGAGGCACAATTTCCCCAGCCTATTGGCCGCAATGCCCTTTTGCGAAATTGGTGTGAATTAACGGTCTTTTCATCATAGAATTGGTCCTTAAATGACTCAAATACATCGTGTAATTTATGAGGAGTCTGCCCCTGAACTGTGGGATCATTTTGACTCACGAGCTTTTTTTGATGATTTTTTTAAATTTTTGGTTGTAAAAAATTCATTAAAAAAATTTAACGCTCAAAAAATTCTAAAATTTTTTCTGTGGTAGATACTATTATTCTCCATTTATGTACAAAATTTCAGCTCCAAATTCCAAGTAAATAATTTTTTAGACCTATTATGATGGCTCAGACATATTTATGTTTTCTCTTATCGGGAGTGAAATTTCATTTAAGACTCTTTAGGGGGGAGGTGGTCACGTAGCTTGCTGGGTGCCAACAGGCCAAGCGTGCTCCCCCTCCTGCCCATCCCACATGGGCAGGCGCTGGGCTTAGGGAACCCAGCGCGCTTGGCATGGGCAAGGCGGCTTACTGCCTTGTCCATCCAACCAATGGTGCGTGGCTATGGCGGCCACCATCGCAAGCAAGCAGGCGACCAGTGATGTCGGGCGAAAAATGTGGGATGCCTTATCAGTAGCCAATGGAGTGGGGAAAATGTGGGAAATGAAATCCACTAAATTATGCACAACGAAACGAGAAAAATGGTGGGATAATGAGCTGGGATATGGCTAGACAAGCTCGACAGTGTGGGCGACAAAGCTAATGATGATGCATGCTACGCGAGAGCCAAATTACTGGGGGGAATTTTGAGTATGTGGAGTTCTTCATCGTAGGATCTCAACGCTTAGGCTTGCCTATGCGAACTCGTTGCGCAGCGCAATCAACGACACGATCATCAGCCATTAGCATTGAGCGAGCCACACGAACAGCTTGGGCACAACGTGACACCCCTGCTGCCAAGGCCTCATCGATGGTCCCTTGCCATCAAAGAATTATCCCTCGCTATCAAAACAATTTCGCGCTTAGCGGCTTAGGTGCGGTGGCACTCGATGACCCACATGATCGATGGGCCTTTTGCTCATCGGCTTGCAGCTCGTTTGGTGCTGTTACTGCTTATTTATACGTGTGACGTGTGAGTGGTGATCTAGTCGTGTGCATTGGCAGGGTCCATGCCCCCGCATCGAACTATCGGCTAGCACGTCACTTCAAGCTCAACCTCGAGCCATACGTTGGCTTTTCGTGGGTGACATTGGGACCCTGTGTTGCGTGCCTTCATAAATGAAAATTGATGATTCCAGTTAGCTGTAATTGCACCATGTCCCTCGCAGGCATGGGTGGAAACCTCAGCCAAGCCTCATGCTCCAAGCACAGCTTGCTTCGGCATACAGCTGCTTTAGCACGCGGCTACTCGGTCGTCCCCTCATGTGCGAAAAGTGTTGCGACAACAGTGGCCTCGGCCTCTGCTTGTCCAAGGAAAAGCATTTGTCTTATGTCCCATCGATTTTGAATGACGACCGCGATAGCTTTGGCCTCAAGGAGCCTTGCGGCACGCTTCGGTCCTAGTTAGCGCGATGTCTCGAAGGATGCTACCTAGTTGATCCTGCCAGTTATCATATGCTTGTCTCAAAGATTAAGCCATGCATGTGTAAGTATGAACTAATTCAGACTGTGAAACTGTGAATGGCTCATTAAATCAGTTATAGTTTGTTTGGTGGTACCTACTACTTGGATAACCATAGCAATTCTAGAGCTAATACGTGCAACCAACCCCGACTTCTGGAAGGGGCTTATTTATTAGATAAAAGGTCATCACGGGCTTCACCCATTGCTCTGAGGATTCATGATAACTCGACGGATCTTAAGGCCATCGTGTCGGCAATGCATCATTAAAATTTTTGCCCTATCAAGTTTCGATGGTGGGATAGTTGCCTATTATGGTAGTGATGGGTGACAGAGAATTAGGGTTCGATTCCGGAGAAGAGCCTGAGGAATGGCTACCACATCTAAGGAAGGCAGTAGGCATGCAAATTACCTAATCATGACACGGGGAGGTAGTGACAATAAATAACGATACCAGGCTCTTCGAGTCTGGTAATTGGAATGAGTACAATTTAAATCCCTTAACGAGGATCCATTGGAGGGCAAGTCTGGTGCCAACAACCACGGTAATTCCTGCTCTAACAGTATATATTTAAGTTGTTACAGTTAAAAAGCTCGTAGCTGGACCTTCGGATGGGTCGGCCAATCCGCCTACGGTGTGCACCGATTGGCTTGTCCCTACTGCCAGTGATGCGCTCCTGGCCTTAATTGGCCGGATCGTGCCTTCGACGCTGTTACTTTGAAGAAAATTAGAGTGCTCAAAATACATTAGCATGGGACAACATCATAGGATTTCGATCCTATTCTGTTAGCCTTCCGGATCGGATTAATGACTAACAGGGATAGTCGGGGGCATTCGTATTTCATAGTGAGAGGTGAAATTCTTGGATCTATGAAAGACGAACAACTGCAAAAGTATTTGCCAAGGATGTTTTCATTAATCAAGAATGAAAGTTGGGGGCTCGAAGATGATCAGATACCGTCCTAGTCTCAACCATAAACGATGCCGACCAGGGATCAGCGAATGTTGCTTTTTGGACTCCACTGGCACCTTATGAGAAATCAAAGTCTTTGGGTTTCGGGTGGAGTATGGTCGCAAGTTTGAAACATAAAGGAATTGACGGAAGGGCACCACCAGGAGTGGAGCCTGCAGCTTAATTTGACTGAACACGGGGAAAATTACTAGGTCCAAACATAGTAAGGATTGATGGACTGAGAGCTCTTTCTTGATTCTATGGGTGGTGGTGCATGGCCATTCTTAGTTGGTGGAGCGATTTGTCTAGTTAATTCTGTTAATGAATGAGACCTCAGCCTGCTAACTAACTACATGGAGGTGGCCCTTCACGGCCGGCTTCTTAAAGGGACTATTGCCGCTTAGGCCAAGGAAGTTTGAGGCAATAACAGGTCTGTGATGCCCTTAGATGCTCTGGGCTACACACGCGTTACACTGATGTATTCAATGAGTTTATAGCCTTGGCTGACAAGCTCAAGTAAGCTTTGAAATTTCATCATGATGGGGATAGATCATTGCAATTGTTGGTCTTCAACGAGGAATTCCTAGTAAGCGTGAGTCATCAGCTCGCGTTAACAACGTGCTTGCCCTTTGTACACACCGCCTGTCGCTCCTATCGATTGAATGGTTCGGTGAAGTGTTCAGATCATGGCGA
>JAJFZO010000034.1:7997500-8057500 GCA_021397835.1 Moringa oleifera
CAGTAGTGGGCCCGCCAGCCAAGCCACTGGTGCCCATCGCGAGCCAGCCACGTCGTCCCTATCCCTCGACATAGTGTGCAGCATGCGAGCCATAGAAGCCACGTTGCATGCACCCTGGGGATGGGAGGCATGTCTTGGAAGCCCCCACTGGGCACGGCCAAGTGCCTAGCGTGCGGTAGTTGTGGGCGCACCAACCAGGCTAGTGGCGCCCATGGCAAGCCAATCACCTCGTCCTCGACCCTCGACGTAGTGCCCAGCGGGTGAGCCAAAGGGAGCTGCGTCGCACAGACACTGGGCACGAGAGGCACGCCTTGGTAGCCCCCAGCAGGCACGGCATGGGCTGCTTGCCCAGGTGCGGCAATGGTGGGCTCGCCAGCCAGGTCACGGGTGCCCATCGCAAGCCAGCCCCCTCATCCCTGCCCTTCAACATGGTGCCCAGCGAGCGAGCCAGGGGAGCAGCATCGCACGGATGCTAAGCACGGGAGGCATGCCTCTGCAGCCCTCGGCAGGCACAGCATGGGCTGCTTGCCCAGTGTGCGGCAGCGGTGGGTGCGTCAGCCAGGCCACGGGCGCTAGTGGTGGTAGATATGATTGTTCTCCAACTGTAGAAAATTGATTAAAAAGAATTTAGCGCCCAAAAAATTTTGAAATCTTTTGTGGTGGTAGATATGATTGTTCTCCATTTATGTACAAAATTTCAGCACAAAATTCAAAGTAAATAACTTTTGAGGCCCATTATGATGGCTTAGACATATTGATGTTTCCAAGCTTACTGGGTGCCAATGGGCCATGCGTGCTCCCCCCCCTGCCCATCCCACATGGGCAAGCGTTGGGCTTAGGAAACCCAGGACGCATGGGATAGGCAGGGCGGCTTGCTGCCTTGCCCATCCAGCCAGTGGTGCGTGGCTGTGGTGGCCACCACCGCCGGCAGGCAGGCGGCCAGCGACATCGGTCGAAGAGTGTGGGATGCCCTTTCAGTAGCCAACGGAGTGGGGAAAACATGGGAAATGGAATCCTCTAAATTGTGGGCAATGAAATGAGAAAAATCGTGGGATAATGAGCTGGGATGTGACTAGACAAGCTCGACGATGTGGGTGACAAAGCTAAGGATGATGCAGGCTACGCGATGGCCAAAGCGCTGGGGGGATTTTGAGCATGCCGAGTGCTTCGTCGCAGGCCCTCGTGGTGGCGGACGTGGGGTTGGATCCCGACTCTCAAGCTTGCCTAGGCAGACTCATTGTGCAGCGCGATTGATGACACAATCATTGGCAGTTAGCATCGAGCAAGCCACAAGGCCAGCCTGGGCACCGCGCGACACCCCTACTATCAAGGCCTCATCGGTGGGAAAAACGTGGGAAACAAAATCCGCTAAATCGTGGGATAATGAGCTGGGATGTGGCTAGACAAGCTCAATGGTGTGGGCGATGAAGCTAAGATGATGCATGCTACACGGGGGCCAAATCGTTGGGGAGATTTCGAGCATGCAGAGTGCTTCGTCATAGGCCCTTGAGGCGACAGATGCAGGGTTGGATCTCAACACTCAGGCTTGCCTAGACGGACTCATTGCGCAGTACGATCGACGAAACTATCATCTATCATTGGCATCGAGCGAGTCATAGAGCCAGCTTAGGCATGACGTGACACCCCTGCTGCCAAGGCCTCATTAATGGGAAATATATGGGAAACAAAATCCACTAAATCGTGGGATAATGAGCTGGGATGTGGCTAAACAAGTATGACGGTTTGGGCGATGAAGCTAACGATGATGCATGCTATGCGAGGGCTAAATTGTTGAGGGGATTTCGAGCATGCAGAGTGCCTCATCGTAGGCCTTCGAGGCGGCTGATGTGGGGTTAGATCCCGATGCTCAAGCTTGCCAAGGTAGACTCGCTGCGCAGCACGATTGACGACACGATCGTCGGCCGTTAGCATCGAGCTAGCCACACGACCAGCCTGGGCACCGTGTGACACCCCTATTGCCAAGGCCTCATCAATGGTCCATTGGCATTGAAGAATCATCCATCGTTATCGAAACAATTTCGCGCTTAGCAGCCTGGGGTGCGGTGGAATTCGGTGACATGCATGATCGATGGGCCTTTCGCTCGTCGGCTTGCAGCTCATTTGGTGTTGTTGCTGCCCATTTGTACGTGCGGTGTATGAGTGGTGATCTAGTCATGCACGTTGGCAGGCTCCATGCTCCCGCATCGAACTATTGGCTAGCACGTCGCTTCAAGCTTGACCCCGAGCCATACGTTGGCTTTTCGTGAGTCACATCGGGGCCCTGTGTCGCGTGCCTTCATAAACAGAATTCGATGATTCGAGTCGGCTGTCTTTGCACCATGTCCCCTCATGGGCATGGGTGGAAACCTAATCCAGGCCTCGTGCTCCAACTACGGCTTACTTCGGCATGCGGCTACTTTGGCACACGGGAGCTCGGTCGTCCCCTTAGGTGTAAAAAGTGTTGCGACAGGAGTGGCCTTGGCCTATGCCTGTCCAAGCGAAAGCATTTGTCCCATGTCCCATCAATTTTGAACGATGACCGCGATAGCTTTGGCCTCAGTGAGCCTAGTTTATCTCACCAGTAGTCATATGCTTGTCTCAAAGATTAAGCCATGCATGTGTAAGTATGAGCTAATTCAAACTATGAAACTGCAAATGACTCATTAAATCAATTATAGTTTGTTTGATGGCACCTACTACTTGGGTAACCGTAGTAATTCTAGAGCTAATACATGCAATAAACCCTGACTTTTAGAAGGGGCGCATTTATTAGATAAAAGGTCGACGCGGGCTTCTTCCGTTGCTCTCATGATTCATGATAACTTGATGGATCGCAAGGCCATTGTACCGGTGACGCATCATTCAAATTTCTGCCTTATCAACCTTCGATGGTAGGATAGTTGCCTACTGTCAAATTCTTGAATCTAAGTACCAAGGCATAGGCATGGCGAATTTTGCTCCATGCTCGGACCTACAAGTGTGGAGGACCACGCTAGCAAGGCAAAAATGCATGAGTTAGATATGAAAATGAATGCAGGAGACTTGGTGAGAAATCGAGTTTCATACTTACAGTGGCGAGATTCGCTAGTGAGTTAGGACCATTGTGGAGTGAGTGACAAAGCACACAAATAGACCCATAAGCCCATTTAAGGGGAAAGCAGTAGAGATGCCTAAAGCAAGCACCAGCACACGGTGGTGCGAATATGTCCTGTGACAGGAACACAGGGCAGAATCCGGGAACCCAGCTTGGCATGGATGGAAAGTCCAACAAGCAAAGATATTCCATAAAGAAAGGATATGGCTATTGGCAGCTTGCCTAGCGTGCGGCAGCGATGGGCACGCCAGCCAGGCCACTGGCGCCCATCGCTTGCCAGCCCCCTCGTCCCTGACCATCGACATGGTGCCTAGCGAGCGAGCCAGGGGAGCCGCATCGCATGGACACTGGACACAGGAGGCATGCCTCGCCAGCCCCCAGCTGGCACAGCATAGGGCAAGTGCCCAGCGTGTGGCAGCGGTGGGCACGCCACCCAGGCCAGTGGCGCCCATCGCGAGCCAGCCCCCTCGTCCTCGAACCTCGACATAGTAACCAGCGAGCGAGCCAGGGGAGCTGCATTGCATGGACCCTAGGCACGGGAGGCACGCCTCGGCAGCCCCCAGCAGGCACGGCATGGGCTGCTTGCCTAGCGTTCAGAAGCAGTGGGCGCACTAGCCAGGCCACCGGCGCCCATCGCTAGCTAGCCCCTTTGTCCCTACCCCTTGACTAACTTCCCAGTGAGCGAGCCAGGGAAGCTGCATCGCACGGACCCTGGGCATGGGAGTCATGCGTCGGCAGCCCCCAGCAGGCATGGCATGGGCTGCTTGCCCAGTGTGTGGCAGCAGTGGCTGTGCCACCAGGCCACAGGCGCCCATCGTGAGCCAGCCCCCTCGTCCCTGCCCGTCGACATGGTGCCAAGTGAGCGAGCCAGGTGAGCTGCATCACACAGACCCTGGGCATGAGAGACATGCCTCGGCAGCCCCCAGCAAGCATGGCATGGGCTGCTTCTGCAGCGTGCGGCAGTGGTTGGCGCGCCAGCCAGGCCACGGGAGCCCATCGCGAGCCAGCCTCCTCGTCTGTGCCCCTTGACATGGTGCCCAGTGAGAAAGCCAGGGGAGCCGCGTCGCACAGACCCTGGGCATGGGAGGCATGCCTTGGCAGACCCCAGCAGGCATGGCAAGGGCTGCTTGCCCAGCATGCAGCAGCGATTGGCGTGCCAGCCAGTCCACGGGCACCCATCGCGACCAAGCCCCCTCGTCCCTGCCCTTCGACTTATTGCCCAGCGAGCAAGCGACGGGAGCCAGGTCGCACGGACCCTGGGCGCGAGAGACATACCTCAGCAGCCCCCAGCAGGCAAGGCATGGGCTGCTTGCCCAATGTGCGGCAGCGGTGGGTGTGCTAACGAGGCCATGGGCGCCCATCGCCAGCCAGTCCACTCGTCCCTGCCCCTCGACATGGTGCCTAGTAGCCGAGCCAGGGGGATCGTGTCGAACGGACCCTTGGCACGGGAGGCATGCCTCGGCAGCCCCCAGCAGGTATGGCATGGGCTGCTTGCCCATCGTGTAGCAGCGGTGGGCGCGCCAGCCAGTCTACTGGCGCCCATAGCATGCCAACCCCCTCATCCCTGCCCCTGGACATGGTGCCCAACGAGCAAGCCAAGTGAGCCACGTCGCCCAAACCCTTTGCATGGGAGGCATGCCTCTGCAGGGGTGGGCATGCTGGCCAGGACAAGGGCGCCCACCGCGAGCCAGCACCCTTGTCCCTAACCCTCGACACAGTGGCCAGCGAGCAAGCCAGGGGAGCCATGTCGCATGGACCCTGGGCATGGGAGGCATGCCGCAGAATCCCCCAGCAGCGACGGCCTGGGTTGCTTGCCAAGTGTTCTGCAGCGGTGGGTGCGCTAGCCTGTCCACGGGTGCCAATCGCGAGCCGACCCCCTCATCCCGGCCCCTCGACATGGTGCCCAGCGAGTGAGCCTGGGAAGCCACATCGTGTGGACCCTGGGCATGGGAGGCATGCCTCGAGAGCCCCCAGCATGTATGGCATAGGCTGCTTGCCCATCGTGGGACAGCGGTGGGCGTGCCTACCAGGCCACGGGCGCCCATTATGAGCCAGCCCCTCGACATAGTGCCCAACGGGCGAGCCAGGGAGCCGTGTCACATGGACCCTGGGCACAAGAGGCTTCCCTCGGCAGCCCCCAGCTGGCACAGCATGGGCTGCTTGCCCAGCATGCTGCAGCGGTGGGCGTTCTTGCCCGGCCACGGGCGCCCATCATAAGCTAGCCCCCTTGTCCCTGCCCCTCGACATAGTGCCCAGCGAGTGAACCTGAGGAGCCGCGTCACACAAAACTTGGGCTTGGGAGGCACGCCTTGGCAACCCCCACCAGGCATGGCATGGGCGGCTTGCCCAGCGTGCGGCAGTGGTTGGCACGTTAGCCATGCCACAGGCGCCCATCGCGAGCCAGCGCCTCGACATAGTGCGCAATGAGCAAGCCATTGGAGCCGCGTCACACGGCCCCATGGCATGGGAGGCTTGCCTCGGCAGCCCCCAGCAGACATGGCATGGGCTGCTAGCCCAGCATGCGGCAACAGTGGGCACACCAGCCAGGCCACGGGTGCCCATCACGAACCGGCACCCTCGTCCCTGTCCCTCGACGTAGTGCCCAGCGAGCAAGCCGACAGAGCCGCATCGCATGGAACCTGGGCACTGGGGAAACGCCTCGGCAGCCCTCAGCAGGCATGGAATGGGCTCCTTGCCCAGCATGCGGCAGCGTTGGGCGCGCCAGCCAGGCCACAGGCGCCCATCACGAGCCAGCACGTCGACATTGTAACAAGCGAGTGAGCCAGGGGAGCTGCGTCGCAAGGACTTTGGGCATGGGAGGCACGCCTCGGCAACCCCCAGCAGGCACGGCAAGGGCTGCTTGCCCAGCGTGCAGAAGCAGTGGGCGTGCCAGCCGGGCCACAGGCGCCTAACGCATGCCAGCCCCCTCGTCCCTGTCCCTCGATGAAGTGCCTAATGAGTGAGCCTAGGGAGCCGTGTCGCATGGAACGTGGGTGTGAGAGTCATGCCTCAGCATCCCCCAGTGGGCACGGCATTGGCTCCTTGCCCAGCGCGCAGCAGCGACGAGCGTGCCAGCCAGGCCACGGGCACCCATCGCGAGCCAGGCCCTCGTCCCTGCCCCTCGACATAGTGCCAAGTGAGGGAGCCATGGGAGCCACGTCGCATGGACCCTGGGCATGGGAGGCATGCCTTGGCAGCCCCCAGCAGGCATGGCAAGGTCTGCTTGCCCAGTGTGCGGCAGCATTGGGCATGCCAGCCAGGCCACGAGCGCCCATCGCGAGCAAGCCCCTCGTCATAGTAACCAGCGAGTGAGCCAGGGGAGCCACGTCGCATGGACCCTGGGCATGGGAGTCATGCCGTGGCAGCCCCCAGCAGGCACGACATAGGCTGCTTACCCCACATGCGGCATCGGTGGGCGCGCCAACCAGGCCACGGGCACCCATCGCGAGCCAGCCCCTTGACATTGTAACCAGGGAGCGAGCCAGGGGAGCCACGTGGCAAGGACCCTGGGCACGGGAGGCTCGTCTCAGCAGCCCCCAGTAGGCACACCATGGGCTGCTTGCCCAGCGTGCGGTAGCAGTGGTGTGCCAGCCAAGCCACGGGCGCCCATTGTGAGCTAACCTCTTGCCCCTCCCCCTTGACACAGTGCCAAGCGAGCGAGCCAGGGAAGCCACTTCGCATGGACCTTGGGCACGGGAGGCATGCCTTTGCAGCCCCCAGCAGGCACGGCATGGGCTGCTTGCCTAGCATGCAGCAGCGGCCAGCGTGCCTGCCAGGCGACGGGTGCCCATCACGAGCCAGCCCCTCAACATAGTGCCCAGCGAGCGAGCCAGGAGTGCCGTGTCGCACGGATCCTGGGCATGGGAGGCATGCCTCGGCAGCCCCCAGCTGGCATGGTATGGGTTGCTTGCCCAGTGTGCGGCAGTGGTGGGCGTGCCAGCCAGGCCACGGGTGCCAATTACGGGCCAGCACGTAGACATGGTAACCAGCGAGTGACCGAGGTGAGCCACGTCGTATCGACCCTGGGCACAGGAGGTTGCTTGCCAATCGTACGCTGCGGCGTGAACGCCAGCGATTCCACTAGTGCCCATCATGAGCAAGCCCCATGACATAGTGCCTAGCGGTCGAGCCAGGGAGCCGTATCGCACGGATCTGGGGCAAGGGAGGAATGCCTCACAGCCCTCAGCAGACACAGCATGGGCTGCTTGCCCAGTGTGCGGCAGTGGTGGGCGCGCCAGCCAGGCCACAGGCGCCCATCGCGAGCCAGCCCCCTCGTCCCTAACCCTTGATATTGTGCCCAGTTAGTGAGCCAGGGGAGCCGCGACACACGGACCCTGGGCACTAGAGGCATTCGTAGGAAGCCCCCAGCAGGTATGGCATGGGCTGCTTGCCCATCGTGCAGCAGCGGCGAGCGCGCCAGCCAGGTAACTGGCGCCCATCGCAAGCCAGCCCCCTCATCCTTACCCCTCGACATGGTGCCCAACGAGCAAGCCAGGTGAGCCACGTCGGCCGGACCCTTTGCATGGGAGGCATGCCTCGGCAGTGGTGGGCACGTCGGCCAGGCCAAGGGTGCCCACCACGAGCCAGCCCTCTTGTCCCTAAACCTCGACACAGTGGCCAGCGAGCAAGCCATGGGGGCCGTGTCGCACGGACCCTGGGCATGGGAGGCATGCCGCGAAAGCCCCCAGCAGGGACAGCCTGGGCTGCTTGCCCAGTGTTCGGCAGCGGTGCGTGCGCCAGCATGTCCACGGGTGCCAATCGTGAGCCGGCCCCCTCGTCCCGGCCCCTCAACATGGTGCCCAACGAGTGAGCCAGGGGAGCCACATCGTGTGGACCCTGGGCATGGGAGGCATGCCTCGATAGCCCCTAGCGGGTACGGCATGGGCTGCTTCCCCATCGTGCGACAGCGGTGGGCGCGCCTGCCAGGCCACGGGCGCCCATTATGAGCCAGCCCCTCGACATAGTGCCCAAAGGGCGAGCTAGGGAGCCGTGTCACATGGACCCTGGGCACGAGAGGCTTGCCTTGGCAGCCCCCAGGTAGCACAGCATGGGCTGCTTGCCTAGCATGCGGCAGTGGTGGGCGTTCTTGCCCTGCCACGGGCGCCCATCGCAAGCCAGCCCCCTTGTCCCTGCCCCTCGACATAGTGCCCAGCGAGTGAACCTGGGGAGCCGCGTCACACATAACCTGGGCTTAGGAGGCACGCCTTGGCAACCCCCAGCAGGCACGGGATAGGCTGGTTACCCAGTGTGCGGCAGTGGTTTGCACAAAAGCCAGGCCACGGGCGCCCATCGCGAGCCGTCCCGCTTGTCCCTGCCCCTCCATTTACTGCTCAGCGAGAGAGCCAGGGGAGCTGCGTCTCACGGACCTTGGGCTTGGGAGGCACGCCTTGGCAACCCCCACCAGGCATGGCATGGGTGACTTGCCCAGCGTACGGCAGGGGTTGGCACGCCAGCCAGGCCACAGGCGCCCATCGCAAGCCAGCGCCTCGACATAGTGCGCAGCGAGCAAGCCATGGGAGCCGCGTCGCATGGCGCCATGGCATGGGAGGCTTGCCTCGGCCGCCCCCAGTAGACATGGCATTGGTTGCTGGCCTAGCCAGCGGCAACGGTGGGCACACCAGCCAGGCCACGGGTGCCCATCACGAAGCGGCACCCTCGTCCCTGTCCCTCGACATAGCGCCCAGCGAGCGAGCCGACATAGCCGAATTGCACGGAACCTGGGCACCGGGGAAATGCCTCGGCAGCCCTCAGAAGGCATGGAATGGGCTCTTTGCCCAGCATGCGGCAGCGGTGGGTGCGCCAGCCAGGCCAAAAGCGCCCATCACGAGCCAGCATGTCGACATTGTAACAAGCGAGTGAGCCAGGGGAGCTGCGTCACAAGGACCCTCGGCATGGGAGGCACGCCTCGGCAGCCCCCTGCAGGCACGGCATGGGCTGCTTGCCCAGCGTGCAGAAGCAGTGGGCACGCCAGCCGGGCCACTGGCGCCTAACGCGTGCCAGCCCCCTCGTCCCTGTCCCTCGATGAAGTGCCTAGCGAACGAGCCCAGGGAGCCGCGTCGCATGGAACGTGGGTGTGGGAGATATGCCTCAGCAGCCCCCAGTGGGCACGACATTGGCTCGTTGCCCAGCGTGCAGCAACGGCGGGCGCGCCAGCCAGGCCACGGGCGACCATTGCGAGCCATGGGAGCCACGTCACATGGACCCTGGGCATGGGAGGCATGCCTTGGCAGCCCCCAGCAGGCATGGCAAGGTCTACTTGCCCAGCGTGCGGCAGCATTGAGCGTGCCAGCCAGGGCACGGGCGCCCATCGCGAGCCAGCCCCTCGTCATAGTAACCAGCGAGTGAGCCAGGGGAGCCGCGTCGCATGGACCCTGTGCACGGAAGTCATGCCTTGGCAGCCCCCAGCAGGCACGACATAGGCTGCTTACCCTGCATGCGGCAGTGGTGGGCGCCCTAGCCAGGCCATGGGCACCCATCGCGAGCCAGCCCCTCGACATAGTAACCATGGAGCGAGCCAGGGGAGCCACGTGGCAAGGACCCTAGGCACGGGAGGCTCGTCTCAGCAGCCCCCAGCTGGCACACCATGGGCTGCTTGCCCAGCGTGCGGCAGTAGTGGTGTGCCAGCCAGGCCACGGGCACCCATCGTGAGCCGGCCCCTCGCCCCTCCCCCTTGACATGGTGCCAAGCGAGCGAGCCAGAGGAGCCACATCGCATGGACCCTGGGCACGGGAGGCATGCCTTTGCAGCCCCCCAGCAGGCACGGTATGGGCTGCTTACCCAGCATGCAGCAGCGGCCGGTGTGCCTGCCAGGCGACGGGTGGCCATCACGAGCCAGCCCCTCGATATAGTGCCCAGCGAGCGAGCCAGGAGAGCCATGTCACACGGACCCTGGGCATGGGAGGCATGCCTCGGCATCCCCCAGCTGGCATGATATGGGCTGCTTGCCCAGTGTGCGGCAGTGGTGGGCGTGCCAGCCAGGCCACGGGCACCCATTGCGGGCTAGCACGTAGACGTAGTAACTAGTGAGCGACCCAGGGGAGCCGCGTCGCATGGACCCTAGCCACGGGAGGCACGCCTTGGCGACCCCCAGCAACAACGGCATGGGCGGATTGCCCATCGTACGCTGCAGCGTGAATGCCAGCGATTCCACTAGTGCTCATCACGAGCAAGCCCCATGACATAGTGCCCAGCGGTCGAGCCAGGGAGCCGCATCGCACGGATCATGGGCATGGGAGGCATGCCTCACAACCCCCAGCAAGCACAGCATGAGCTGCTTGTCTAGTATGCGGCAGTGGTGGGCACGACAGCCCCCTCGTCCCTAACCCTCGACATTGTGCCCAGTTAGCGAGCCAAGGGAGCTGCGACGCACAGACCCTGGGCACTAGAGAAATTCCTAGGCAACCCCCAGCAAGTATGGCATGGGCTGCTTGCCCATCGTGCAGCAGCGGCAAGCGCGCCAGCCAGGCAACTGGCGCCCATCGCAAGCCTGCCCCTCCTCCTTGCCCCTAGACATGGCGCCCAACGAGCAAGCCAGGTGAGCCGCGTCACCCGGACCCTTTGCATGGGAGGCATGCCTCGGCAGTGGTAAGCACGCCAGCCAGGCCAAGGGCGCCCATCGCGAGCCAGCCCCCTTGTCCCTAAACCTCGACACAGTGGCCAACGAGCAAGCCACGGGAGCCGTGTCGCATGGACCCTGGGCATGGGAGGCATGCCGCGGAAGCCCCCAGTAGGGACGGCCTAGGCTGCTTGCCCAGTGTTCGGCAGCGGTGGGTGCGCCTGCGTGTCCACGGGTGCCAATCGCGAGCCGGCCCCCTCGTCTCGGCCCCTCGAAATGGTGCCCAGCGAGTGAGCCAGGGGAGCCACATCGAGTGGACCCTGGGCATGGCAGGCATGCCTTGACAGCCCCTAGCAGCTACGGCATGGGCTGCTTCCCCATCATGCGACAGCGGTGGGCGCGCCTGCCAGGCCACGGGCGCCTATTATGAGCCAGCCCCTCGACATAGTGCCCAACGGGCGAGCTAGGGAGCCGTGTCACATGGACATGGGCACGAGAGGCTTGCCTCGGCAGCCCCCAACTGGTACAGCATGGGCTGCTTGCCTAGCATGCGACAGCGGTGGGCGTTCTTGCTCAGCCACGGGCGCCCATCGCAAGCCAGCCCCCTTGTCCCTGCCCCTCGACATAGTGCCCAGCGAGTGAACCTGGGGAGCCGCATCACACATAACCTGGGCTTGGGAGGCACGCCTTGGCAACCCCCAGCAGGCACGGGATAGGCTGGTTACCCAGTGTGCGGCAGTGGTTTGCGCGCAAGCCAGGCCACGGGCGCCCATCACGAGCCGTCCCCCTTGTCCCTGCCCCTCCATTTACTGCCCAGCGAGAGAGCCAGGGGAGCCGTGTCGCACGGACCCTGGGCTTGGGAGGCACACCTTGGCAACCCCCACCAGGCATGGCATGGGCGACTTGCCCAGCGTGCGGCAGAGGTTGGCACGCTAGCCAGGCCACAGGCGCCCATCGCAAGCCAGCGCCTCGACATAGTGAGCATCGAGCAAGCCATTGGAGCCGCGTCGCATGGCCCCATGGCATGGGAAGCTTGCCTCGGCAGCCCCCAGCAGACATGGCATGGGCTGCTAGCCCAGCCTGCAGCAATGGTGGGCACAACAGCCAGGCCACGGGTGCCCATCATGAAGCGGCACCCTCGTCCCTGTCCCTCGACGTAGTGCCCAGCGAGCGAGCCGACAGAGCCGCATCGCACGGAACCTGGGCACCGGGGAAATGCCTCGGCAGCCCTCAGCAGGCATGGAATGGGCTCCTTGCCCAGCATGTGGCAGCGGTGGGCGCGCCAGCCAGGCCACAAGCGCCCATCACGAGCCAGCACGTCGACATTGTAACAAGCGAGTGAGCCAGGGGAGCTGCGTCGCAAGGACCCTTGGCACGGGAGGCACGCCTCGGCAGCCCCCTGCAGGCACGGCATGGGTGCTTGCCCAGCGTGCAGAAGCAGTGGGCACGCCAGCCGGGCCACTGGCGCGTAACGTGTGGTAGCCCCCTCATCCCTGTCCCTCGATGAAGTGCCTAGCGAGCGAGCCCAGGGAGCCACGTCGCATGGAACGTGGGTGTGGGAGGCGTGCCTCAGCAGCCCCCAGTGGGCACGGCATTGGCTCGTTGCCCAGCGTACAGCAGCGGCGGGCGCGCCAGCCAGGCCACGGGCGACCATCGCGAGCTAGCCCCTCGTCCTTGGCCCTCGAAATAGTGCCAAGCGAGCGAGCCATGGGAGCCACGTCGCATGGACCCTGGGCATGGGAGGCATGCCTTGGCAGCCCCCAGCAGGCATGGCAAGGTCTGCTTGCCCAGCGTGCGGCAGCATTGGGCGTGCCAGCCAGGCCACGGGCGCCCATCGCAAGCCAGCCCCCTGTCATAGTAACTAGCGAGTGAGCCATGGGAGCCGCATCGCATGGACCCTGTGCAGTGGAGGCACACCTCGGGAGCCCCCAATAGGCATGGCAAGGGCTGCTTGCATAGTATGCAGCAGCTGTGGGTGCCTATCCCGAGCCAGCCCATTCGTCCCTGCTCCTCCACTTACTGCCCAGCAAGCGAGGCTGGGAAGCCACGTCGCATGGACCCTGGGCATGGGAGGCATGCCTTGACAGCTCCAAGCAGGCACTGCATGGCCCAATTGCCCTGCATGCACAACGATGGGCATGCCAGTCGGGCCAGTGGCGCCTATCACGTGCCAGCCCACCCGTCCCCGACCCTCGACGTAGTGCCCAACGAGCGAGCTTGGGGCGCTGCGTCGCATGGACCCTGGGCAGTGGAGGCACACCTCGGGAGCCCCCAATAGGCATGGTAAGGGCTGCTTGCATAGTATGCAGCAGCTGTGGGTGCCTATCCCGAGCCAGCCCATTCGTCCCTGCTCCTCCACTTACTGCCCAGCAAGCGAGGCTGGGAAGCAACGTCGCATGGACCCTGGGCATGGGAGGCATGCCTTGACAGCTCCAAGCAGGCACTGCATGGCCCAATTGCCCTGCATGCACAACGATGGGCATGCCAGTCGGGCCAGTGGCGCCTATCACGTGCCAGCCCACTCGTCCCCGACCCTCGACGTAGTGCCCAGCGAGTGAGCCAGAGAAGCCACGTCGCACGGACCTTGGGCATGGAAGGCATGCCGCGGCCGCCCTCAGCTGGTGCAGCATGGGCTACTTGCCTAGCGTGTGGTGGCGGTGGGCGTACCAGCCGGGCCATGGGCGCTCACCGCGAGCCAGTCCCCTCGTCCCTTCCCCTCGACATGGTGCCCAGCGTGCGAGCCAGGTGGAGCCAAGTCGCAAGGACACTAGGCATGGCAGGCATGCCTAAAAGCCCCCAGTAGGCACGGCATGGGCTGCTTTCCCAACGTACAGCAGCTGTGCCCGCGCTCGTCGCGAGCCAGCCCCCTCATCCCAGTTCCTCGACGTAGTGCCCAACGAACGAGCTTGGGGAGCCGCGTCGCATGGACCCTGGGCAGTGGAGGCACACCTAGGGAGCCCCTAGAAGGCACGGCAAGGGCTGCTTGCACAGTATGCAGCAGCTGTGGGTGCCTATCCCGAGCCAGCCCATTCGTCCCTGCTCTTCCACTTACTGCCCAGCGAGCGAGGCTGGGGAGCCACGTCGCATGGACCCTGGGCATGGGAGGCATGCCTTGACAGCTCCAAGCAGGCACTGCATAGGCCAATTGCCTTGCATGCACAGCGATGGGCATGCCAGCCGGGCCAGTGGCGCCTATCACGTGCCAGCCCACTCGTCCCCGACCCTCGACGTAGTGCCCAGCGAGCGAGCCAGAGGAGCCGCATCACACGGACCCTAGGCACGGGAGGCAAGCCTCAGCAACCCCCAGCAGGCACGACATGGGCAGCTTGCCCAAAGTACGGCAGCGGTGGGCGCGCCAGCGAGGCCATGGGCGCCCATTGCAGGCCAGCCCCCTCGTCCCTGCCCCTCAACATGAAGCCCAGCGAGCCAGCCAGTAGAGCCGCGTCACTTGGACCATGGGCAAAAGAGGCATGCCTCACAGCCCCCAGCAGGCACGGCATGGGCTGCTTGGCCAGCGTGCGGCAGCGGTGGGAGCCCCAGCCAGGCCACGGGCGCACATCGCGAGCCATCCCCATTGTCCCCTCCCGTCAACATGGTGCCCAGCAAGCGAGGCAGGGGAGCCACATCGCACGGACCCTGGGCACAAGAGGCATGCGTTGGCAGCCCCCAGTAGGCACGGAATGGGCTTCTTTCCCAGCGTGGGGCTGCGGTGGGCATGCCAGCTAGGCCACGGGTGCCCATCGCCAACTGACCTCCATGTCCTGGCCCCTCAACATGGTGCCCAGCGTGCGAGCTAGGGGAGCCGTGTCACACGGACCCTAGGTTGGGAGGCATGCCTCGGCAACCCCCTCATCCCTGCCCCTTGACTTACTGCCCAGCAAGCGAGCCATGGGAACCGTGTCGCTTGGACCATAGGCATGGGTGGCATGCCCTGGCAACCCCCAGCAGGCATGGCATGGGCTGCTTGTGCAGGATGCGAAAATGGTGGGCGCGCCAGCCAGGCCACGGGTGCCCATTGTGAGGCAGCCTCGTCGCCCCTACCCCTCGACATAGAGACCACCAAGCGAGCCAGGGGAGCCACGTTGCACGGACTCTGGACATGGGAGGCATGCCTCGGTAGCCCCCAGCAGGCACGGCATGGGCTGCTTGCCCAGTGTACGGCAGCGTGGGGGCGCCAGCCAGGCCACGGATGCCAATTACGAGCCAGCCCCCTCGTCCCGGCCCCTTGACATGGTGTCCCGCTAGCTTGCCAGGGAGCCGCGTCGCACAGACCCTGGGCATGGGAGGCATGCCTCGGCAGCCCCCAGTAGGCATGGCATGGGCTGCTTGCACAGCGTGCGTTAGCGGTGGGCTCGCCAGCCAGGCCACGGGCCCCCATCGTGAGACAGCCCCCTCGTCCCTGCCCCTCGAATTACTGCCCAGTGAGCTAGCCAGGGGAGCTGCGTCGCATGGGCCCAGGGCATTGGTGGCATGCCTCGGCAGCCCCTAACAGGTACGGCATGTGCTGCTTGCCCTGCCTGCGGCAGCAATGGGCGTGCCAGCAAGGCCACGGGTGCCCATTGTGACCAGCCACCTCGTCCCTGCCCCTCGACATGGTGCCCAGTGAGCGAGCCAGGGGGGCCACGTTGCATGGACAATTGGCATGGGAGCCATGCCAAGGCAGCCCCCAGCAGGCACGACACGAGCTATGTGCCCAGCATACGGCAACAGTGGGCGCGCCAGCCAGGCCAGTGGCGGCAATTGCAAGCTAGCCCCCTCGTCCCCGAACCTCGACATAGTGCGCAGCGAGCAAGCCTGGGGAGCCACGTCGTGTGGACCCCAAGCACGAGAGGCATGCCTCGGAAGTCCCAAGCACGCATGGCATGGGCTGCTTGCACCGAGTGCAGCAGCGGTGGGCACGGCAGCCAGGCCATGGGCGCCCATCGCGAGCCAGCCCTACCATCCGTGCCCCTCGACATGGCACCCAGTGAGGGAGCCATGGGAGCCGCGTCGCATGGACCCTGGGCACGGGAGGCATGCCTCGGCAGCCCCCAGCAGGCACGGCATTGGCCAAGTGCCCATCATGCGGCAGCATTGGGCGTGCCAGCCAGGCCACAGACGCCCATCGCGAGCCAGCCCCTCATCCCAGACCCACGACATGGTTCCCAGCGAGTGAGCTAGGGGAGCCGCCTTGCACGGACCCTAGGCATGGGAGGCATGCCTCACAGCCCCCAGGAGGCACGGCATGGGCTGCTTGCACAGTGTGCGGGGGCAGTAGGTGCGTCAGCCAGGCCACAGGCACCCATCGTGAGCCAGCCCCACGATATAGTGCCTAGTAAGCGAGCCAGGGGAGCGCATCGCATGGACCCTGGGCACAGGAGGCACACCTCGGCAGGCCCCAGCAGGCATAGCAAGGGCTGCTTGCCCAGCGTGCGGGAGCAGTGGGCGCGCCAGCCAGGCCACGGGCACCCAACGCGGGCCAGCCCCCTTGTCCCTGCCGCTCAACATAGTGCCAAGCAAGTGAGCCAGGGGAGCCGTGTCGCATGGGCCCTTGGAACGGGAAGCATGCCTCGGCAACCCCCTGCAGGCACGGCATGGGCTGCTAGACCAGCGTGTTGCAGCGGTGGGCCTGCCAACCAGGCCACGGGCGCCCATCGGGAGCCAGCCCCCTCGTCCCTGCCTCTCGACATAGTGCCGAGCAAGCAAACCAGTGGACCATTGGCACGAGAGGCATGCCTTAGCAGCCCCCAGCAGGCATGGCATGGGCTGCTTGCACAGCCAGTAGTTACGTTGGGTGCGCCAGCAAGGCCACGGGTGCCCATCGGGAGCCAGTCCCTCGGCATAGTGCCCAGCAAGCTAGCCCATGGAGCTGCGTTACATAGACCCTGGGCATGGGAGGCATGCCTTGGCAGCCTCCAGCATGCACGGCGTGGGCTGCTTGCTCAGTGTGCGGCAGCGGTGGGCGCGCCAACCAGCCCACGGGTGCCCATCACAAGCCAACACCTCGACATAGTGCCCAGCGAGTGAGCCAGGGAGCCGCATTGCAGGTACCCTGGGCACAGGAAGCATGCCTCCGCAGCCCCCGGCAGGCACAGCGTGGGCTACTTGCCCAGCGTGTGGCAGCGGTGGGCGTGCCAGCAAGGCCATGGGCGCCCACCACGAACCAGCCCTTCGACATAGTGCCCAACGAGGGAGCCATGGAGCCGTGTCACACGGACCTGGGCATGGAAGGCAAGCCTCGGTGGCCCCCAACAGGCGTGGCGTCGTCTGCTTGCCCAGCATGCTGGGGTAGTAGGCGCGCCAGCCAGGCCACTGGCACTAATCGCGAGCCAGCCCCTCGACATAGTGCCCAATGAGCGAGCTAGGGGAGCCACGTCACAGGACCCCCAGCGCCAGCCAGCCCCCTTGTCCCTGCCCCTCAACATAGTGCCCGACAAGCAAGCCAGTGGAGCCATGTCACACAGATCCTGGGTATGGAAGGCATGCCTCAGCAGCCCCCAGCAGGCATGGCATGGCCTGCTTGCCCAGTGTGCGGCAGCGGTGTGCGTGCCAACCAGGCCACTGGCATCCATCGCGAGCCAGCCTCCTCGTCCCTGCCCCTCAACATGGTGCCCAGCTAGCGAGCCAGGGGAGGTGCATCACACGGACCCTGGGCATGGGAGGCATGCCTCCGCAGCCGAGGTGCATCACACGGTATGGGCTACTTGCCCAGCGTGTTGTAGCGGTGGGCACGCCAACCAGGATGTGGGCTCCCATTGCGAGCAAGCACCTCGACATAGTGCCCAGCAAGAAAGCCAGGGGAGCCATGTCAGATGGACCCTGGGCCCGGAAGGCATGCCTTGGCAGCCCCCAGCAGGCACGGCAAGGGCTGCTTGCCTAGCGTGCAAGAGCGGTGGGCGCGCTAGCCAAGCCACGAGCACCAATAGCGTGCCAGCCTCCTCGTCCCTGCCCCTCGACATAGTGCCCAGCAAGCGAGCCTGGGGAGCCGCGTCGCACAGGCCCTAGCCACGGGAGCATTGCCTCAGCAGCCCCTAGCAGGCACTTCATTGGCCAAGTGCCCAGTGTGCGGCAGCATTGGCACGCCTGCCAGGCCACGGGCGCCCATTGCGAACCTGCCCCTCATCCCAGCCCCAAGGAGAGTCGCATCGCACGGACCCTGGGCACCGGAGGCATGCCTCACAGCCCCCAGATGGCATGGCATGGGCTGCTTGCCTAAAGTGTGGCAGCAGTGGGCATGCCAGCCATGACACAGGCGCCCATTGCGAGCCAGACCCCTCGTCCATTCCCCTCGACATGGTGCCCAGCGAGCGTGCTAGGGGAGTTGCGTCGCATAGACCCTGGGCACGGGAGGCATGCCTCGGCTGCCCCCAGCAGGCACGACATGACTGCTTGCCAAGTGTGCGGCAGCGGTAGGTGCGCCAGCCAGGCCACGAGTGCCCATCACGAGCAAACCCCTCGGCATAGTGCGAAGCAGGCGAGCCAGGGAAGCCGCGTCGCATAGACCCTGGGCACAGGACGCATGCCCTGGAAGCCCCCAGCAAGCACGGCATGGGCTGCTTGCCTAGTGTGGGGCAGCAGTGAACGCGCCAGCCAGGCCACGGGTGCCCATCGCTAGCCAGCCCCCTCGTCCTTGTCCCTCGACGTAGTGCCCAACGAGCGAGCCAGGGGAGCCGTGTCGCACGGACCCTGGGCACGGGAGGCATGCCTCGGCCGCCCTCAGCAGGCATGGCATGGGTTGCTTGCCCAGCGTGCGGCAGCGATGGAAGCGCCAGCCAGGCCATTGGCGCCCATCGTAATCCAGCCCCTTAGTGCCCTGCCCCTTGACATAGTGCCCAGCGAGCGAGCCAGGGAAGCCGCGTCGCACGGACCCTGGGCACGGGAGGCACGCCTCGGCAGCTCCCAGCAGGCACAGCATGCTACTTGCCCAGCGTGTGGCAGCGGGGGGCGCGCCAGCCGGGCCATAGGCACCCATACCAAACAAGCTCCCTCATCCCTGACCCTCGACGTAGTGCCCAACAAGTGAGCCAGGGGAGTCATGTTGCAGGGACCCTGGGCATGGGTGGCATGCCTCTGCATCCCCCAGCAGGCACGACATGGGCTGCTTGCCAAGCGTGCGGAAGTGGTGGGCGTGCCAGCCAAGCCACGGGCGCCCATTGCAAGCGAGCCTGGGAAGCCGCGTCGCACTGACCCTAGGCACGGGAGGCACGCCATGGGCTACTTGCCCAATGTGCAAGAGCGATGGGCATGCCATCCAGGCCATGGGCGCTCATCGCGAGCCAGCCCCCTGGTCCCTGACCCTCGACATACTGCCCAGTGAGGGAGGCCGAGCAGCCGTGTCGCATGGACCCTGGGCATTGGAGGCATGCCTCGGCAGCCCCCAGCAGGTACGACATCGGCTGCTTGCCCAACGTCCTGCAGCGGTGGGCGCGTCAGCCAGGCCATGGGCGCCCATCGCGAGCCAGCTCCCGCGTCTCTAACCCTCAACATAGTGCTCAGCGAGAGAGCCAGGGGAGCCGCATTGCACGGACCCCAGGCACGGGAGGCATGTCTTGGCAGCCCTCAGCAGGCATGGCATGGGCTGCTTATCCATTGTGTGGCAGCGGAGGGTGCGCCAGCCTGGCCCTAGGAGCCGATCGCGAGCCAGCCTGGCCCTAGGAGCCGATCGCGAGCCAGCCCCTCAACATAATGCCCAGCGAGCGAACCAGGGGAGCCTTGTCACACGGACTCTGGGCACGGGAGGCAGTCCTTGGAAGCCCCCAGCAGGCACGGCATGGGCTGCATGCCCAGCGTGCAGCGGTGGTGGCTGTGCCAGCTAGGCCACGGGGGCCCATCACGAGCCAGCCCCCTCGTCCCCGTCCCTCGATGTAGTGCCCAGCGAGCGAGCTAGGGGAGTCGCATCGCATGGACCATTGGCACAGGAGGCATGCCATGGCAGCCTCGAGTAGGTACGGCATGAGCTGCTTGCCCAGCGTGTGGCAGCAGTGGGCGCGCCTGCCATGCTACTGGTGCCCATCGCGAGCTAGCCTTTGTCCCTGCCCCTCGACATAGTTCCTAGTGACCGAGCCAGGGGAGCCGCATCACACGGACCCTGGCCACGGGAGACTTGCCTCTGTAGCCCCCAACAGGCACTGCATGGGCCGCTTGCCCAGCATGCGGCAGCGGTGGGTGCGCTAGCCAGGCCACGGGCACCCATCACGAGCTAGCCCATCAACATTATGCCCAGCGAGTGAGCCAGGGGTGCCGCATCATACGGACCCTGCGCACTAGAGGCATGCCTTGGCCTGGTGGCATGGGCTGCTTGCCAAGCTTGCGGCAACGGTGGGCGAGCCAGCCTGGCCACGGGTGCCCATCTCGAGCCAGCCCCCTTATCCCTGCCCCTCGATATACTGCCCAGCGAGCGAGCCAGGGAACCCGCGTCACATGGACCCTGAGCATGGGAAGTATGCCTTGGCTGCCTACAGCAGGCACGACATGGGCTGCTTGCGCAACGTGGGGCAGCGGTGGGTGCACCTGCCAGGCCATGGGCGCCCATCGCGAGCCAGCCCCTCAACATAGTGCCCAGTGAGCGAGCCAGGGGAGCTGCGTTGCATAGACCCTGTGCACAGGAGGAATTCCTCGGCAGCCCTCAGCCAACACGGCATGGGCTACTTGCCTAGCGTGAGGCAGCGGTGGTGCACCAGCCAGGCCATGGACGCCCATCACGAGCCAGCCCCTCAAGATAATGCCCATCGAGCAAGCCAGGGGAGCCGCATTGCACTCACCCTTGGCACAAGAGGCTTGCCTCGACAGCCCCCACCAAGCACGGCAAGGGCTGCTTGCCCAGCGTGCCAGATCAGTGGACGCGCTAGCCAGGCCACAGGCGCCCAACGCGAGCCAACCCCTCGATATAGTTCCAAGTGAGTGAGATAGGGGAGCTACATTGCACGAATCCGGGACATGGGAGGCATGCCTCGGCAGCCCCCAATAGGCATGGCATGGGCTGCTTGCCCAGCTTGCGACAGCGGTGGGCGCGCCAGCAATGCCACGGGAGCCCATCGCGAGCTAGCCCCTCAACATAGTGCCCAGCGAGGGACCCAAAGGAGCCGTGTCGCACTCATCTTGCACACGGAAGGTGCACGTCGGCAGCCCCCAGCAGGCACGTCATGGGCTGCTTGCCCAGCGTGCCAGATTAGTGGACGCGTCAACCAGGCCAAGGGCGCCCAACGCAAGCCAGCCCCTCGATATATTGCCTAACGAGCGAGATAGGGGAGCTGCATTGCATGAATCCGTGACATGGGAGGCATGCCTCGGCAGCCCCCAACAGGCACTGCATGGGCTACTTGCCCAGCTTGCGTCAGCGGTGGGCGCATCAACGAGGCCACGGGAGCCTATCGCTAGCTAAGCCCTCAACATAGTGCCCAGCGAGTGAGCCAGGGAAGCCGCATTGCAAAGACCCTGGGCACTGGAGGCCTTCCTCGGTAGCTCCCAGTAGGAATGGCATGGGCTACTTACCCAGGATGAGGCAGCGGTGGTGCCCCAACCGGGCCACGGGGACCCATCGCGAGCCAGCCCCTCAACATAGTGCCCAGTGAGCGAGGCAGGGGAGCTGCGTCGCATAGACACTGGGGACGGGAGGAATGCCTTGGCAGCCCCCAGTAGGCATAGCATGGGCTGCTTGCCTAGCATGCGAGAGTGGTGAGCACGCGTGCTAGGCCACGGGTGCCCATCACGAGCCAAGCCCTCAACATAGTGCCCAACGGGGGAGCCAGGGGAGCCGCATCGCACGGACACTGAGGATAGGAGGCATGCCTCGGCAGCCCCCAGCAGGCATGGCATGGGCCTCTTATCCAGCGTTTGGCAGCGGAGGATGCGCCAGCCTGGCCCCAGGAGCCAATCCCGAGCCAGCCTTCAACATAATGCCCAGTGAGCGAACTAGGGGAGCCTTGTCACACGGACCCTGGGCACGAGAGGCGCTCCTTGGAAGCCCCCAGTAGGCACGGCATGGGATGCATGCCTAGCGCGCGGCGGTGGTGGGTCTGCCAGTCAAGCCACAGGCGCCCATCACGAGCCAGCCCCCTTATCCCTGTCCTTCGATGTAGTGCCTAGCGAGCGAGCTAAGGGAGCCGCATCGCATGGACCATTGGCACAGGAGGCATGCCATGGCAGCCCCGAGCAGGTACGGCATGAGCTGCTTGCCCAGTGTGTGGCAGCGGTGGGCGCGCCTGCCATGCCACTGGTGCCCATCACGAGCCAGCCCCCTTGTCCCTGCCCTTCGACATATTGCCCAGTGAGCGAGCCAGGGGAGCCACATCGCACAGACCCTAGCCACGGGAGACTTGCCTCGGCAGCCCCCAGCAGGCACTGCATGGGCCGCTTGCCCAGCATGCGGCAGCGGTGGGTGCGCCAGCCAGGCCACGGAAGACCATCGCAAGCCAAGCCCTGAACATAGTGCCCAGCGAGTGAGCCAGGGGAGCCACGTTGCAAAGACCCTGGGCGCTGGAGGCCTTCCTCGGCAGCCCCCTGTAGGAATGGCATGGGCTACTTACGCAGGATGAGGCAGCGGTGGTGCCCCAGCTAGGCCACGGGTGCCCATCATGAGCTAGCCCCTTAAGATAGTGCCAATCGAGTGAGCCAGAGGAGCCGCGTCGCACCATGGGCACGGGAGGCATGCCACGGCAATCCCTAGTAGGCACAGCATGGGATGCTTGCCAAGCATGCAGCAGCGATTGGCGCACCAGCCGGGCCACGGGAGCCCATCGCGAGTGAGCCCCTCAACATAGTGCCCAGTGGGCGAGGCAGGGGAGCCGCGTCGCATAGACACTGAGGACAGGAGGAATGCCTTGGCAGCGCCCAATAGGCACAGCATGGTCTGCTTGCCTAGCATGCGAGAGCGGTGAGCACGCGTGCTAGGCCACGAGTGCCTATCACGAGCCAAGCCCTCAACATAGTGCCCAGCGGGCGAGCCAGAGGAGTTGCCTCGCACAGTGCCTGGGCATGAGAGGCACGCCTCGACAACCTCGACCAAGCACGGCATGGGATGCTTGCACCAACAAGGCCACGAGAGCCCTATCGCGAGCCAGCCCCTCAACACTGTGCCCAACAAGCAAGCCAGGGGAGTCGCATCGCACGGACACTGGTGACGGGAGGCATGCCTCAGTATCCCCTAGCAAGCATGGCATGGGCTGCTCATTTAGCGTACGGCAGTGAAGGGCATGCCAGCCTGGAGCACAGGAGCCGATCGCGAGCCAGCCCCTCAACATAATGCAAAGCGAGCGAACCAGGGGAGCCTTGTCGCACAGACCTTAGGCACGGGAGGCATGCCTTGGCAGCCCCCAGCAGGAACAGCATGGGGTACTTACCCAGGATGAGGCAGCGGTGGTGCCCCAGCCAGGCCACGGGCGCCCATCACGAGCCAGCCCCTTAAGATTGTGCCCATCGAGCGAGCCAGGGAAGCCGCGTCGCACCGTGGGCACAGGAGGCATGCCACGGCAGCCCCTAACAGGCATGGCATGGGATGCTTGCCCAGCATGCGGCAGCGGTTGGCGCACTAGCCAAGCCACAGGAGCCCATCGCGAGCCAGCCCCTCAACATAGTGCCAAGTGAGCAAGCTAGGGGAGCCGCATCGCGCAGATTTAGGGGACGGGAGGAATGCCTCGGTAGCCCCCAGTAAGCACAGCATGGGCTGCTTGCCTAGCATGCAGGAGCGGTGGGCACTCGTGCTAGGCCACTGGCACCCATCACGAGCCAAGCCCGCAACATAGTGCCCAGCAGGCGAGCCAGGGGAGCCGCCTCGCACGGACCCTTGGCATGAGAGGCACGCCTTGGCAACCCCCAGCAAGCACGACATGGGATGCTGGCCCCAGCTAGGTCATGGGGGCCCATCGCGAGCCAGCCCCTCAACATTGTGCCCAGCAAGCGAGCCAGAGGAGTCGCATCGCACTGACACTGGTGGCGGGAGGCATGCCTCGGTAGCCCCAGCAGGCACAAATGGGCCACTCGTCTAGTGTGCGACAACGAAGGGCGTGCCAACCGGGCCACAGGAGCCCATCGCGAGCCAGCCCCTCAACATAATGCCAAGCGAGCGAACCAGGGGAGCCTTGACGCACAGGCCCTAGGAACGGGAGGCACGCCTTGGCAGCCCCTAGCAGGAACGACATGAGCTACTTGCCCAGCGCGCGACGACGGTGGGCGCGCCAGCCAGGCCACATGCGCCCATCATGAGCCAGCCTCCTCGTCCCTGCTCCTCGACATAGTGCCCGACAAGCGAGCTAGGGGAGCTGCATCTCATAGACCACGGGTATAGGAGGCATGCCATGGCAGCCCCCAGCAGGCATGGCATGGGCTGCTTGCCCAGTATGCGGAAGCGATGGGCGCACCTGCCATGCCACAGGCACCCATCACGAGCCAGCCCCCTCGTCTTTGCCCCTCGACATAGTGCCCAGAGAGCGAGCCAGGGGAGCCGCGTCGCACGAACTCTGGCCACGGGAGGCCTACCTCAGCAGCCCCTAGCAGGCACTGCATGGGCTGCTTACCCAGCATGCGGCAGCGGTGGGTGCGTCAGCCAGGCCACGAGCGCCAATCGCGAGCCAGCCCATCGGCATAGTGCTTAGCGAATGAGCAAGGGGTGGCATATCACGCGGACCCTACACACTTGAGGCATGCCTTAGCGACCCCCAACAGGTGTGGCATGGGCTGCTTGCCCAGCTTGCGGTAGCGGTGGTCGTGCCAGCCTGGCCATGGGCGCCAATCGCGAGCCAGCCCCTTGTCCCTGCCCCTTGACATAGTGCCCAGCGAGGGAGCCAGGGGAGCTGCATTGCATGGACCCTGGGCACGGGAGGCATGCCTCGCCAGCCCCTAGCAAGCACGGCATGGGCTGCTTGCCCAGCATGTAGCATCATTGGGTGCGCCAACTAGGCCACCTGCGCTGATCCGAAGCTAGCCCCTTGACATAGGGTCCGACGAGCGAGCCAAGGGAGCCGAGTAGCATGGACCTTGGGCACGGAAGGCATGCCTCGGCATCCCCTAGCAGGCAGGGCATGGGCTACTTAGCCAGCGTTCGGCAGCGGTGGGCACGCCAACCAGGCCACGGGAGCCCATCACTAGCCAGCCCCCTCGTCCCCCAACCTTGACATAGTGCCCAGCAAGTGAGCCAAGGGAACCGTGTCGCACGAAACCTGGGCGCGATCCCCAGCAGGCATGGCATCAGCCAAGTGGCCAGCGTGCAGCAACGGTGGGTGCGCCAGCCAGGCCAGTGGCGCCCATCGCGAGCCAACCCCCTCGTCTCTGTCCCTCGACGTAGTGCCCAACGAGCGAGCTTGGGGAGCCGCATCACATGGACCATGGGGACAGGAGGCACGCCACTACAGCCCCGAGCAAGAATGGCATGGGCTAGTTGCCCAGCATGCGACAGCGGTGGGCGCGCTAGCCAGCCCCCTCATCCCTGCCCTTTGACATGGTGCCCAACGTGTGAGCCAGGGGCGCCACAGTAGTCACCAGCAGGCATGACACCAGCCTTGCTTGGGGCACCGTACGCGACCATGCCGTGAGGCTCGGCACGTGCTGTGGGCGTTGATTTCATGGGCAAGCTGGGCTTGGTCGTGTCCCCTGGCTGTGGTGGACCCTGAGGACAGCCATGGGGTGGCTGGAGGTGCACTGGACAGGGCAGCCAGCATGCACCTAGGCCAAGCAGAGGCACAGCTGCCTCAGCCTACTGGTCGCAATGCCTAGTCATGAAATTGGCATGAATTTACGATCTTCTCATCATGGAATTGGTCCCAAAATGACCCAAATAAATCATGTAATTTATGAGGAGTTTGTCCCTGAAGTTTGGGATCATTTCGTCTCACGGGCTATTTTTGATGATAGTTTCCATTTTCAGCTACAGAAAATTCATTAAAAAACATTTGGTGCCCAAAAAATTTTGAAATTTTTTTGGTGATAGATATGATTATTCTCCATTTATGTACAAAATTTCAGCTCAAAATTCCAAGTAAATAATTTTTTAGAGCCATTATGATGGCTCAGATATATTGATATTTCCTCCTGTCGGGAGTGTAATTTCATTTAAGACTCTTTAGGGAGGAGGTGGTCACCTAGCTTGCGGGATGTCAACGAGCCATGCGTGCTCCCCCCTGCCTATCCCACATTGGCAAGCACTAGGCTTGGGGAACCTAGTGCGCATGGCATGGGCAGGGCGACTTGCCGGTGGTGCGTGGTTGTGGTGGCCATCACCACCGACAGGCAGGTGGCTGGCGACGTTAGCCGAAGAGTATGGGATGCCCGATCAGTAGCCAACGGAGTGGAGAAAATGTGGGAAGTGAAATCCACTAAATTATGGGTAGAAAAATGAGAAAAATCGTGGATAATGAGTTGGGATGTGGCTACACAAGCACGACGATGTGGGCGACGAAGCTAATGATGATGCATGCTACGCAAGGGCCAAATCGCTGGGGGGATTTCGAGCATCCAGAGTGCTTTGTCGTAGGCCCTCGAGGTTGCAGAAGCAGGGTAGGATCTCGATGCTCAAGCTTGCTGAGGCGGACTCATTGCGCAGTGCGATCAACGACACGATCACAGGCCATTAGCATCTAGCGAGCCACATGGCCAGTCTGGGCATCGCGTGACACCCCTACTACCAAGGCCTCATCGATGGTCCCTTACCATCGAAGAATTGTCCCTCGCTATCGAAACAATTTTGCACTTAGCAGCTTGGGTGCGACGGCACTCGACGACCTGCATGATTGATGGGCCTTTCTCTCGACGGCTTGCAGCTCGTTTGGTGCTGTTGCTGCCCATTTGTACGTGCGGAGTGTGAGTGGTGATCTAGTCATGTGCGTTGGCAGGCTCCATGCTCCCGCATTGAGCTGTCAGCTAGCACATCGCTTCAAGCTTGATCGTGAGCCATACGTTGGCTTTTTGTGGGTGACATCGGGACCCTGTGTTGCGTGCCTTCACAAACCAAATTCGATGATTCGAGTCGGTTGTCTTTGCACCATGTCCCTTGCAGGCACGGTTGGAAATCTAAGCTGGGCCTCGTACTTCATGTGCGGCTTGCTTCGGCATGCAGTTGCTTTGGCACACAACCGCTCAGTAATCCCCTCGGGTGCGCAAAATGTTGCGATAGGAGTGGCCTCGGCCTCTGCCTGTCTAAGCGAAAGCATTTGTCCCACATCCCATCGATTTTGAATGACAATCGCGACAGCTTTGGCCTCAAGGAGCCTTGCGGCATGCTTTGGTCCTAGTTGGCGCAATGTCTCGAAGGATGCTACCTGGTTGATCATGCCAGTAGTCATATGCTTGTCTCAAAGATTAAACCATGCATGTGTAAGTATCATCTAATTTAGACTGTGAAACTGTGAATGGCTAATTAAATCAGTTATAGTTTGTTTGATGGTACCTACTACTCGGATAACCGTAGTAATTCTAGAGCTAATACGTGCAACAAACCCCAACTTCTGGAAGGGGCGTATTTATTAGATAAAAGGTCAACATGGACTTCTCCCGTTGCTCTGATGATTCATGATAACTCGA
Source organism: Moringa oleifera (assembly GCA_021397835.1). Classification (NCBI taxonomy): domain Eukaryota; kingdom Viridiplantae; phylum Streptophyta; class Magnoliopsida; order Brassicales; family Moringaceae; genus Moringa; species Moringa oleifera. Next base: position 8,024,638 of record JAJFZO010000034.1, read on the forward strand.
CGGATCACAAGGCCATCGTGCCGACAACGCATCATTCAAATTTTTGCCCTATCAACTTTCAACAGTAGGATAGTTGCCGACTATTAGACCCTTGAATTTGAGTACCAAGGCGTAGGCATGGTGAGTCTTGCTCCATGCCCGGACCTACAAGTGTGGAAGACCACGCTAGTAAGGCAAAAATGCATAAGTTAGATATGACAACGAATGCAAAAGATTTGGTGGGAAATTAAGTTTCATGCTTATAGTGGCGAGATTTGCTGGTGAGTTGGGGAACGTTGTGGACTGAGGGATGAAGCACACAAACAGAACCATAAGCCCGCTTAAGGGGGAAGCGGCAGAGATGCCTCAAGCAAACACCAGCACATGGTGGTGCGAATATGTCTAGTGACGAGAACATAGGGCAGAATCCGGGAACCCAGCTTGGCATGGATGGAAAGTCAAGCAAGCGAAGATATTCCACAAAGAAAGGATATGGCTATTGGCTATAGGAGGATCAAGGCGATAAAAGGATAAGAAAGAGATGTTTATCCCGAAAGCCAAGGGAGATAAGGCTCAAAAAGAGTCCTAAACGGAAACCACCTCTTCAAGCCTATCTAAATCGGTTGAAAGCGGATAAGAAGGCTTGGAGAAGACTTCAAAGAAGATGAGATCCTTGACTCAAGGAGAGTCCTTGCGAGAGAAAGATGTTATCTAAACTTTGAAGATAAGCCTCAATGAGATAATGATTCGTGATCAAGATTGGGTTGCCTATCCGAAAAACATGGGATAACTAAGAGGGAGTGTTTGAGTAGGACACTCCTCAACTAGTATAAAAAGGGGGCTTGGGTTTAGTTGTAAACACATCAAGTAATACAAACTCAAGTGTGTGCGTAGCTAGAGGCTTTGGGTGCTCTTAGAAAGTGACCCTTCTTTTGTGAAGAGTTCATTTGTTATTAATATGGATTGAGAAAGAGTTCTCGTACTATTGTCTTCTTACTTTGCTTTTACGCTGTTGGCTCTTATTCTTCTTTTGGCAGAGGCTTAGAAAATTGGGCTGGTTAGGTGGACACATTTAGCGCCATCACACTAGAGTTGCGTTGATCCCGCAACTGACGGTGTGACACCTACTACGGTGGTGACGGGTGACAGAGAATTAAGGTTCGATTCCAGAGAAAGAGCCCGAGAAACGGCTACCGCATCTAAGGAAGGAAGCAGGCGTGCAAATTACCCAATCCTGACATAGGGAGGTAGTGACAACAAATAACAATACTGAGCTCTTCGAGTCTGGTAATTAGAATGAGTACAATCTAAATCCCTTAACGAGGATCCATTGGAGGGCAACTCTGGTGCGAGCAGCTACGGTAATTCCAACTCCAATAGCATATATTTAAGTTGTTGTAGTTAAAAAGCTCGTAGTTGGACCTTGGGATGGGTTGGTCGGTCCGCCTACGGTGTGCACCGGTTAGCTCATCCCTACTACTGGCGATGCACGCTTGGCATTAATTGGCCGGGTCATACCTCCGACAGTGCTACTTTGAAAAAATTAGAGTGCTCAAAGCAAGCCTACGCTCTGAATACATTAGCATGGGATAACATCATAGGATTTCGATCCTATTCTGTTAGCCTTCGAGATCGGAGTAATGATTAACAGGGACAGTCGGGGCCATTCATATTTCATAGTCAGAGGTGAAATTTTTGGATTTATGAATGATGAACAACTGTGAAAGCGTTTGCCAAGGATGTTTTCATTACTCATGAATGGAAGTTGGGGGCTCGATGACGATTAAATACCACCATAGTCTCAACCATAAACGATGCTGACCAGGGATCAGCGAATGTTGCTTTTAGGACTCCGCTGGCACCTTATGAGAAATCAAAGTCTTTGGGTTCCAAGGGGAGTATGGTCGCAAGGCTGAAACTTAAAGGAATTGACGGAAGGGCACCACCAGGAGTGGAGCCTGCGGCTTAATTTGACTCAACACGGGGAAACTTACCAGGTCCAGACATAGTAAGGATTGACAGACTAAGAGCTCTTTCTTGATTCTATGGGTGGTAGTGCATGGCCGTTCTTGGTTGGTGGAGCGATTTGTCTGGTTAATTCCGTTAACGAACGAGACCTCAGCCAGCTAACTAGCTACGTGGAAGTGACCCTCCACCCGGCTTCTTAGAGGGACTATGGCCACTTAGGCCAATGAAGTTTGAGGCAATAACAGGTCTGTGATGCCCTTAGATGTTATGGGTCGCACGCGTACTACACTAATGTATTCAATGAGTTTATAGCCTTGGCCGACAGGCCCGGGTAATCTTTAAATTTTCATCATGATGGGGATAGATCAATGCAATTGTTAGTCTTCAACAAGGAATTCTTAGTAAGCGCAAGTCATCAGCTCGCGTTGACTACGTCCCTGCCCATTGTACACACCGCCCGCCGCTCCTACAGATTAAATGGTCCAATGAAGTGTTCGGATCGTGGCGACGTGGGCGATTCACCGCTCACGACATCGCGAGAAGTCCACTGAACCTTATCATTTAGAGGAAGGAGAAGTAGTAACAAGGTTTCCATAAGGGAACCTGCGGAAGGATCATTGTCGAAAACTCGCTCAGGTTGTAAACACAACGGCGGGGCAGAGGGCTCTCGAGCGCCTCGTCCCACCTCGTGAGGCAAGGGTGCACGGGCTCGCGCCAAAGCCCCTCGTCACGTGCAACAATGAAACCCATAGCGCGGGATACACCAAGGAACTCGAATGAAAAAGCACGCCCCAGTCGCCTCAATCTTGGTGTGCGGTTGGCGGTCGTGTCCTCCCTAAACGATGTCTAAAATGACTATCGGCAAATGGATATCTCGGCTTTCCTATCGATGAAGAACATAGCGAAATGCGATACTTGGTGTGAATTATAGGATCTTGTGAGCCATCGAGTCTTTGAACGTAAGTGGCACTCGAAGCCATCACGCCGAGGGCACGTTTGCTTGGGTGCCCAGCACCGTCGCCCCCAACCGCTCCCCCACACCCCTGCATCCCCTTGGGGAGGGGAGGGACCATCGTGGGGCAGACATTGACCTTTCATGTGCCTTCGACTCGCGGTTGGCCTAAAAAAGAGCCTCGAGCAGCGTTGCGTCACGGATTGGCAATGGTAGAGAAAGCCTTGTGCTCCTTTGTGCGCGCATCGCTCGCTCGTGGCTCATGGACCCTAGGATTAATCGATCGAAATGCAACCTCAGGTCAGGCGAGACCACCAACTGAGTTTAAGCATATCAATAAGCAAAGGAAAAGAAACTAATAAGGATTCCCCTAGTAAAGGCGAGGGAACCGAGAAAAGCCTAGCTTAAAAATCATGCACCCTCGATGCCCGAATTGTAGTATGAAAAAGCGTCCTTAGTGATGGACTAGGGCCAAGTCCCCTGGAAAGAGGCATCGTGTCACACCACGAGGCGTTGTTGATGAGTCGGGTTGTTTGGGAATGCAGCCCCAATAGGGTGGTAAATTTCGTCCAAGGCTAAATACAAGCGAGAGACCGATAGCGAACAAGTACCGCGAGGGAAAGATGAAAAGAACTTTGAAAAGAGAGTCAAATAGTGCTTGAAATTGTCAAGAGGGAAGCGGATGAGGGCCGACGATGCACCTCGATCGGATGTGGAACTGCAACGAGCCAGTCTGTCGATCGACTCGGGGTGAGAACTAACGCGGATCACGAAGATAGCCCAAGCCTGAGCCTTTGATACACTCGCGGATACATCGTCATCGAGATCGTGGCTGGTAGCGCATTCTGGACGTCGGCCAATGGGTTCCCTATTCGACCCATCTTGTAACACGGACCAAGAAGTCTGACATGCGTGCGAGTCAATGGGCAAGTAAACCCGTAAGGCGCAAGGAAGCTGATTGGCAGGATCCCTCGCAGGTGCACCACAGATCGACCTTGATCTTTTGAGAAGGGTTCGAGTGCGAGCATGCCTGTCGGGACCTGAAAGATGGTGAACTATGCCTGAGCGAGGCCAAGCCAGAGGAAACTCTGGTGGAGGCCTGCAACGATACTGACGTGCAAATCATTCGTTTGACTTGGGTATAGGGGCGAAAGACTAATCGAACTGTCGAGTAGCTGGTTCCCTCCAAAGTTTCCCTCAAGATAGCCGGAGCTCAGATGTGAGTTCTATCGGGTAAAGCCAATTATTAAAGGCATCGAGGGCGCAATGCCCTCGATCTATTCTCAAACTTTAAATAGGTAGTACGGGGCGGCTGCTTCGTTAACCCATCCCACAGAATCGAGAGCTCTAAGTGGGCCATTTTTGGTAACCAGAACTGGCGATGCGAGATGAACCAGAAGCTGGGTTATGATGCCCAACTACGCGCTAACCTAGAACCTACAAAGGGTGTTGGTCGATGAAGACAGTAGAACGGTTGTCATGGAAGTCGAAATCCACTAAGGAGTGTGTAATAACTCACCTGCCGAATCAACTAGCCCCGAAAATCAATGGCACTGAAGCGCGCGACCTATATCCCATCGTTGCGGCAAGGGCTAAACCCCAATGAGTAAGAGGGCGCCATGGTCGCCGTAAAACCCAGACGAAGCGGTCATCGGTGAAGATCTTGGTGGTAGCAGCAAATATTCAAATGAGAACTTTGAAAGTCGAAAAGGGGAAAGGTTTCATGTGAACGACACATGCACATGGGTTAGTCGATCCTAAGAGATAGGGGAAGCCCGTCGGATAGCGCCTTGGCGCGAGCTTCGAAATGGGATTCGGTTAAAATTTCGGAACCAAGACGTGGCGACTGACGGTAACGTTAGGGAGTCCGAAGATGTCAATGGGGGCCCCGAAAAGAGTTATCTTTTCTATTTAACAGCTTGCCTTCCCTAGAAAAGGCTCAGCCAAAAGTAAGGTCCAGCAGCCGGAAGAGCACCAAAGGACCCAGTGCCTCCCATGCCCAGTCATACTCATAACCGCATCAGGTCTCCAAGGTGAACAGCCTCTGGTCGATGAAACAATGCAGGCAAGGGAAGTCGGCAAAATTGATCCGTAACCTCTGGAAAAGGATTGGCTCTGAGACCTGGGCACGAGGGTCCCAATCCCGAACCCGTCGGCTGTCGGTGGACTACTCGAGCTACTCCCACGGCGAGAGCGGGTTGCCGCGTGCCGGTTAGGGGACGGACTGGGAATGGTTCCTTCGGGTGCTTTCCCTGGGCATCAAACAGCCAACTCAGAACTAGTACGGACAAGGAGAATCTGACTGTTTAATTAAAACAAAGCATTGCGATGGTACCTACGGATACTCACGCAATGTGATTTCTACCTAGTGCTCTGAATGTCAAAGTGAAGAAATTCAACCAAGCGAGGGTAAACGGTGGGAGTAATTATGAGTCTCTTAAGGTAGCCAAATGCCTCGTTATCTAATTAGTGATGCACATGAATGGATTAACGAGATTCCCATTGTCCTTGTCTACTATCTAGTGAAACCACAGCCAAGGGAATAGCTTGGCAGAATCAACGGGGAAAGAAGACCCTGTTGAGCTTAACTCTAGTTTGACATTGTGAAATGAATTGAGAGGTGTAGGATAAGTGGGAGCCGAAAATGGTGAACGTGAAATACCACTACTTTTAACGTTATTTTACTTATTCTATGAATCGAAAGCGAGGCATTGCCCCTTTTTTTGGACCTAAGGTTGGCTCCGGCCGATCGATCCAGGCGAAACATATTGTCAGGTGGGGAGTTTGGTTGGGGTGGCACATCTGTTAGAAGATAACGCAGGTGTCTTAAGATGTGCTTAACGAAAACAAAAATCTCGTGTGGAACAAAAGGGTAAAAGCTCGTTTGATTCTGATTTCTAGTATGAATATGAACCGTGAAAGCATGGCCTATCGATCTTTTAGACCTTCAAAATTTGAAGCTAAAGGTGTCAGAAAAGTTAACACAGAGATAACTGGCTTGTGGCAGCCAAGTGTTCATAGCGACGTTGCTTTTTAATCCTTCGATGTCGGTGCTTCCTATCATTGTGAAGCAGAATTCACCAAGTGTTGGATTGTTCACCCACAAATAGGGAATGTGAGCTGGGTTTAGACCGTCGTGAGACAAGTCAGTTTTACCATACTGATGCCCACGTCGCGATAGTAATTCAACCTAGTAGGAGAGGAACCATTGATTCGTACAATTGGTCATTGCGCTTGGTTGAAAAGCCAGTGGTGCAAAGCTACCGTGCGCTAGATTATGACTGAACGCCTCTAAGTCAGAATTCGGGCTGGAAGCGATGCATGCGCCCATCGATCGATTGCCGACTTGCACTAGGGGCCTCCCGACCCCTAAAGGCACATGTCGTTGGTCAAGCCCGTGCGGTGGAGGAGCCTCGTAGGCTGCCTTGAAATGTGATTCCCACCGAGCGACGGGTAGAATCATTTGCAGATGACTTAAATATGCGACGGGATATTGTAAGTGGCAAAGTTGCCTTGCTGCAATGATCCACTGAGATTCAGTCCTTTGTCGCTTCGATTAGTCCCTCCCCCCTCCTAAACCCCCACAATAATTATCCCTCTCTTTTTGGCAATCGATGCCCCAAGGTTTGAAATCGTCCCGCAAGACAACGAGCTGGAAAAAGAAGCAAGTCCTTTGGCTTGTAGAGAATGAGAAACATAAGGAAAAAACACTTAGAAACATATCGGGAAGCATTGGAGAACCAAGTGTTACTCTAATAAAAAAATATATATCTAACAAAAACTTGTCCCTCGATGCTATCCCTTGGCAAAGTACTGCTTAGTGAGCGAGCTGGAGGAGCTGCGTCACACGAACACTGGGCACAGGAGGCATGCCTCGGTAGCCCCTAGCAGGCACGGCATGGGCAGCTTACGCTGCGTTTGGCAATGGTGGGCGTGCCAGCCAGGCCACTGGCGCCCATCGCAAGCCAGCCCCCTTGTCCCTGCCACCCAACATAGTGCCCAGCGAGTGAGCTAGGGGAGCCACATCGCACGGACCTTGGAACGAGAGGCATGCCTCAGCAGCCCCCAACAAGCACAGCATGGGCTGCTTGCCCAGCGTGCGACGGTGGTAGGTGTGCCAGTGAGGCCATGGGCGCCCATCACGAGCCAGCCACTCGACATAATGCCCACTGAGCGAGCTAAGGGAGCAGCGTCACACAGACCCTGGGCACAGGAGGCACGCTCGGCAGGTCTCAGTAGGCACAGCATGGGCTGCTTGCCCAGTGGGTTACAGCGGTGGGCGCCCCAGCCAGGCCACGGGTGCCCATCGCGAGCAAGCCCATCGACATAGTGCCCAGTGAGCGAGCAAGGGGAGCCGCATCCCACGGACCCTGGGCACGGGAGGCACGCCTCGGCAGCCCTCAACAGGCATGGCATGGGCTGCTTGCCCAGCGTGCGGCAACGGTGGGCGCTAAAGCCAAGCCACGGGTGCCCATCGCGAGCCAGCCACTCGACATAGTGCCAAGCGAGCGAGCCAGGGGAGCCACGTTTCACTGACCCTTGGCACGGGAGGCATGCCACGACAGCCCCCAATAGGCATGGCATGGGCTGCTGGCCCAGTGGGTTATAACGGTGGGTGCATCAGCCAGGCCACGGGCACCCATCGCGAGCCCACCCCACAACATAGTGCCCGATGAGCTAGGGGAGCCACGTCGTACGGACCCTTGGCACGGGAGGCATGCCTCAATAGCCCTCAACAGGCATGGCATGGGCTGCTTGGCCAGCGTGCGGCAGCGGTGGGAGCGCCAACTAGGACATTGACACCCATCGTGAGCCAGCCCCTCAAAATAATAACCAGCGAGAGAGCCAGGGAAGCCGCGTTGCACGGACCCTAGGCATCGGAGGCATGCCTTGGCAGCCCTCAGCAGGCACATCATGGGCTGCTTGCCCAGTGGGTTGCAGCGGGTGGGGGAGCCAACGAGGACACGGGCGCCCATCGCGAGTGAACCCTTTGACATAGTGCGTAGCGAGCGAGCAATGGGAGCCGCGTCGCACGGTTCCTTGGCACGAAAAGCACGTCTCAGTAGCCCCCAGCAAACACGGCATGTGCTGCTTACCCATCGTGCGGCAGCAATGGGTGCGCCAGCCTGGCCATGGGTGCCCATCACGAGCCAGCCACTTGATATAATCCCCAGCGAGTGAGCCAGGGAAGCCGCATCGCACAGACCTTGGGCACCAGAGGCATGCCTCGGTTGCCCCCAGCAGGCATGGCATGGGATGCTTTCCCAACGTGCAGCAGCGGTAGGCGCGTCAACCAGGCCACGGGCGTCCATCGCAGCCTGCCCCTCGACATTATAACGAGCGAACGAGCAAGGGGAGTCATGTTGCATGGACTCTGGGCACGGGAGGCATGCCTCAGCGGCCCCGAGCAGGCAGGGCAAGAGCTGCTTGCCCAGGGTGTGGTAGCAGCCGACGCACTAGCCAGGCCACAAGTGCCCATCATGCCGGCGACGCATCACTCAAATTTTTACCCTATTAACTTTCGATGGTAGGATAATTGCCTACTATTAGAACCTTGAATCTGAGTACCAAGGCATAGACATGGTGAGTCTTGCTCCATGCTCGGACCTACAAGTGTGGAGAACCATGCTAGCAATGCAAAAACACATGAGTTAGATATGAAAACGAATGCGGGAGATTTGGTGACAAATCGAGTTTCATACTTATAGTGGCAAGATTCGCTGATGAGTTGGGAGCGTTGTGGAGTGAGGGATGAAGCACACAAATAGACCCATAAGCCCATTTAATGGGGAAGCAGCAGATATGCCTCAAGAAAGCACCAACACATGGTGGTGCGAATATGTCCAGTGATGGGAACACAAGGCAAAATCCGAGAACCTAACTTGGCATGGATGGAAAGTCCAGCAAGCAAAGATATTCCATAAAGAAAGGATATGGCCATTGGCTATAGGAGGATCAAGGCGATAGAAGGATAAGAAAGAGATGTCTATCTTGAAAGCCAAGGGAGATAAGGCTCTGAATGGAAACCACCTCCTCAAGCCTATCCAAACTGGTTGAAAGTGGATAAGAAGGCTTGGAGAAAACTTCAAAGGAGATGAGATCCTTGACTCAAGGAGAGTCCTTGCGGGAGAAGGATGTTATCTAAACTTTGAAGATAAGCCTCAATGAGATAAAGATTTGTGATCAAGATTGGGTGGCCTATCTGAAAAACGTGGGATAACTAAGAGGGAGTGTTTAAGTAGGACACTCCTTAACTAGTATAAAAAAGGGGCTTGGGTTCAGTTGTAAACATATCGAGTAATACAAACTCAAGTGTGTGGGTAGCTAGAGGCTTTGGGTGCTTTTAGAGAGAGACCCTTCTTTTGTAAAGAGTTCCTTTATTTTCAATAAAGGTTAAGAAAGAGTTCTCGTAATACCGTCCTTTTACTTTGCGTTTTGCATTGTTGACTCTTCTTTTTCTTTTGGCACGAGCTTAGAAAGTTAGGCTGGTTAGGTGGACGCATCTAGTGCCATCACACTAGAGTTGCGCTAATCCCACAACTGATGGTGTGACACCTACAATGGTGGTGATGGGTTCGATTCTGGAGAGAGAGCCTGAGAAACAGCTACCACATCCAAGGAAGGCAGCAGGCGTGCAAATTACCCAATCTTAACACGGGGAGGTAGTGACAACAAATAACAATATCGGGCTCTTCGAGTCTAGTAATTAGAATGAGTATAATCTAAATCCCTTAATGAGGATCCATTAGAGGGCAAGACTGGTGCCAGTAGCTGCGTAATTTCAGCTCCAATAGCATATATTTAAGTCGTTGTAGTTAAAAAGCTTGTAGTTAGACTTTGGGATGGATCGGTTGGTCCACTTATGGTGTGCACCGATTGACTCGTCCCTACTGTCAACGATGCTTACCTAGCCTTAATTAGCTGGGTCGTGCCTCTAGTGCTGTTACTTTGAAGAAATTAGAGTGCTCAAAGGGAGCCTACGCTCTGAATACATTAGCATGGGATAACATTGATCCTATTCTATTGGCCTTTGGGATCGAAGTAATGATTAACAGGGACAGTCGGGGGCATTCGTATTTCACAGTCAGAGGTGAAATTCTTGGATTTATGAAAGACAAACAACTGCGAAAGCGTTTGCCAAGGATGTTTTCATTAATCAAGAATGAAAGTTGAGGGCTCGAAGACAATCAGATACTGTCCTAGTCTCAACCATAAATGATGCCGACCAGGGATTAGCGGATGTTGCTTTTAGGACTCCGCTGGCACCTTATGAGAAATCAAAGTCTTTGGGTTCTGGGGGGAGTATGGTCACAAGGCTGAAACTTAAAGGAATTGATTGAAGGGCACCACCAGGAGTGGAGCCTGCGACTTAATTTGACTCAACACGGGGAAACTTACTAGGTCCAGACATAGTAAGGATTGATAGACTGAGAGCTCTTTCTTGATTCTATGGGTCGTGGTGCATGGCCATTCTTAGTTGGTGAAGCAATCTGTTTGGTTACTTCCATTAACGAACGAGACCTCAGCCTACTAACTAGCTACGTGGAGGTGACCCTCTATGGCTCGCTTCTTAGAGGCACTATGGCCGCTTAGGCCAATGAAGTTTGAGGCAATAACAGGTCTATGATGCCCTTAGATGTTCTGGGCTGCACGCGCATTACATTGATGTATTCAACGAGTTTATAGCCTTGGCCAAAAGGCCCAGGCAATCTTTGAAATTTCATCGTGATGAGGATAGATTATTGCAATTGTTGGTCTTCAATGAGGAATTCCTAGTAAGCACGAGTCATCATCTCCTCGTCGAATGAAAAAGCATGCCCCAGTCGCCCTGATCTCAGTGTGCAGCTAGCAGTCATGTCGTCCCTAAATGATGTCTAAAATAACTCTCGACAATGGATATCTCGGCTCTCGCATCGATGAAAGACGTAGCGAAATGCGATACTTAGTGTGAATTGCAGAATCTCGTGAACCATCGAGTCTTTGAATGCAAGTTGCGCCCAATGCCATCAGGTCGAGGGCACGTCTGCCTGGGTGTCAAGCACGATCGCCCTCGAGCGCCCCTCTTCCCTTAAAGGAAGGGAGGGACCATCGCGGGGTGGATGTTGGCCCATCACCCTAAAGGCATGTGTCGTTAGCCAAGCTCGCGGGGCAAAGGAGCCTCGCGGGCTGGTTGAAGTGTGATTCCCACCGAGCGACTGGTAGAATCATTTGTAGACAACTTAAATATGCGATGGGTATTGTAAGTGGCAGAGTGGCCTTGCTTCCATGATCTACAAAGATTCAACCCTTTATCACTTTGATTCGTCCCTCTCCCCCCTCTCGAACCCTCACAACAATTGTCTTAGTCATTTCAGCAATTGATGCCCCGAAGTCTGAAATCGTCCCTTAAGATAATGACTTGGAAAAAGAAGTAATTCCTTTGGGCTTGTCGAGAATGAGAAACAAAAGGCAAAACACTTGGAAACATTTCAAGAAGCATTGGGGAACCAAGTGTTACTCTAATAAAAAATATATATATCTAACAGAAACTTGTCCCTTGATGTTGTCCCTCAGTAAAGTACTACCCAGTGAGCGAGCCAGGGGAGCCGCGTCACACGAACATTGGGCACGGGAGGCATGCCTCGGCAGCCCTAGCAGGCACGGCATAGGCTGCTTGCCTAGCGTGAGGCAGCGGTGGACGCACCAGCCAGGTCACTAGTGCCCATCGTGAGCCAGCCCCTTTGTCCCATCCCGTCAACATGGTGCCCAGCGTGCAAGCCAGGGGTTCCACAATAGTCCCTAGCAGGCACGGTAACAGCCTTGCCCGGCGTGCCCCACACGAGCTTGCAGCGAGCATGCTCTGAGGCTCGGCATGTGCTGTGGGCATTGATTTCATGGGCAAGTTGGGCTTGGCCGTGTCCCCTGGCTGTGATGGACCCTAAGGGCAGCCATGGGGTGGCCGAAGGTGCATTGGATAGGGCAGCTAGCATCCACCATGGGCCAGGCAGAGGCACAGCTGTCCTAGCTTGCTGGCCCCAATGCCCACTTACGAAATTGGTGTGAGTTGACAGTCTTTTCATCACGGAATTTGTCCCAAAATGCCCACTTATGAAATTGGGATCATTTCGACTCACGGGCAATTTTTGATGATTTTTTCAATTTTTGGCTGTAGAAAATTCATTAAAAAAATTTAGTGCCCAAAAAATTCTAAAATTTTTTCTAGTGGTAGATATGATTATTCTCCATTTATGTGCAAAATTTCAGCTCAAAATTCCACGTAAATATTTTTTTAGAGCCATTATGACGGCTCAAACATATTGATGTTTCCTCCTGTCGGGAGTGAAATTTCTCTTAAGACTCTTTAGGGGGGAGGTGGTCACTTACTTTGCTGGGTGCCAATGGGCCATACGTGCTCACCCCCAGCCCATCCCACATTGGTAGGCACTGTGCTTGGGGAACCCAGCGCGCATGGTATGGGCAGGGCGGCTTGCTGCCTTGCCCATCCAGTCGGTGGTGCGTGGCTGTGGCGGCCACCATCGCCGATAGGTAGGCGGCCGGCGACATCAGTCGAAGAGTGTAAAATGCCCAATCAGTAGCCAACGAAGTAGAGAAAATGTGGGAAATGAAATATGCTAAACTGTGGGCAACAAAACGAGAAAATTCATGGGATAATAAGTTGGGATGTGGCTAGGCAAGCTCGATGGTGTGAGTGGCGAAGCTAACGATGATGCATGCTACGTAAGGGCCAAATCACTAGGGAGATTTTGAGCATGCGGAGTGCTTCGTCGCAGGCCCTCGAGGCGACGAACACGGGGTTGGATCCTGACACTCATGCTTGCCTAGGCAGACTCGTTGTGCAGCGCGATCAATGACACGATAGTTGGCCGTTAGCATCGAGCGAGCCATATGGCCAGCCTGGGCACCGCGTGACACCCCTACTGCCATGGCCTCATCGGTGGGAAAAACATGGGAAGTTTAAGGCACGCGTGCTACATTGATGTATTCAACAAGTTTATAGCCTTGACCGACAGGTTCGGGTAATCTTCGAAATTTCATCGTGATGGGGATAGATCATTGCAATTGTTGGTCTTCAACGAGGAATTCCTAGTAAGTGAGAGTCATCAACTCACCTTGATTACGTCCCTGCCCTTTGTATACACCACCCATCACTCTTACCGATTGAATGGTCCGATGAAGTGTTCGGATCGCAGCGATGTGGGCGGTTCGCTGCTCGCGATGTCGCGAGAAGTCCACTGAACCTTATAACTTAGAGGAAGGAGAAGCCGTAACAAGGTTTTCGTAGGTGAACCTGCAGAAGGATCATTGGTGAAAATTCGCTCAGCGAAATGACTTGCGAACACATTATGAACACATTGGCGAGGCGATGGGCTCTCGAGCCCCTCATCTTGCCTCGCGTTGCAAAGGTGCGCGGGCTTGCGCCCAAGCCCCTCGTCGTGCGTAACAAGAAAACCCATAGTACGGGATGCACCAAGGAACTCGAATGAAAAAGCATACCCTAGTCGCCCCGATCTTGGGGCGCGGTTGATGGTCGTGTCGTCCCTAAACGATCTCAAAAATGACTCTCGGTAACATATATCTCAGCTCTCGCATCAACGAAAAATGTAACAAAATGCGATACTTGGTGTGAATTGCAAAATCCAGTGAACCATCGAGTCTTTGAACACAAGTAGCGCTCAAAGCCATTAGGCCGAGGGCACGTCTGCCTGAGTGTGAAGCACCGTCACCCCTGCCCCCCCTCCCACCATCCCTTCTGGGAGGGAAGGGACCATCACGGGGCAGATGTTGGCCTCCCGTGCACCTTTGGCTCATGGTTGGCCTAAAAAAGATCCTTGAGCGACGTCGTATCACGGCTTGGCGGTGGTAGAGAAGGCCTCGTACTTCCTTGTGCGCTTGTCACTCGTTCGCGGCTGACGGACCTAATGATCGATCGATCGAGATTCAATCCTAGGTCAGGCGGGACCACCCGCTGAGTTTAAGCATATCAATAAGCGAAGGAAAAGAAACTAACAAGGATTCCCCTAGTAACAGCGAATGAACCGAGAAAAGCCCAGCTTGAAAATTGTGCGCCCTTGGTGCTCGAATTGTAGTCTGGAGAAGCATCCTCAGTGATGGACTGGGGCCCAAGTCCCCTACAAAGGGGCGTCGGAGAAGGTGAAAGCCTCATCTTGCTCGGACCCTGTCGCACCACGAGGCGTTGTCGACGAGTCGGGTTATTTTGGAATGCAGCCCCAATAGGGTGGAAAATTCCATCCAAGGCTAAATATGGGCGAGAGACCGATAACGAACAAGTACCGTGAGGGAAAAATGAAAAGAACTTTGAAAAAAGAGTCAAAGAGTGCTTGAAATTATCGCAAGGGAAATGGATGAGGGCCAGCGATGCACCTCGGTCGAATGTGGAATGTGGAACGACCACAAGCCGGTTCATCGATCTACTCAGGGTGCGGATCGATGCAGATCACGACGACGGCCAAAGCCCGAGCCTTTGATACGTTTGCAGAGACGTCGTCGTCGAGATTGTGGCTGGCAGTATGTGCTATCGCGGTGGTGCTTCAGCACCTGCACGCTTCTGAAGTCAATCAGCAGGCTCCCCATTCTAACCGTCTTGAAACATGGACCAAGAAGTCTGACATGCATGCGAGTCAACGAGCGTGTAAACAGATAAGGCAGAAGGAAGCTGATTGACGGGATCCTTCGTGGGTGCACCACTGACCGACCTTGATCTTTTAAGAAGGGTTCAAGTGCGAGCATGCCTATCGAGACCCGAAAGATGGTGAACTATGCCTGAGTAGGGCAAAGCTAGAGGAAACTCTAGTGGAGGCCCGCAGCGATACTGACGTGCAAATCATTCATCTGACTTAGGTATAGGGGCAAAATACTAATTAAACCATCTAATAGCTGGTTCCCTCCAAAGTTTCCCTCAAGATAGCTAGAGCTCAGATGCGAGTTCTATTGGGTAAAGCCAATGATTAAAGGTATCGAGGGCGCAATGCCCTCGACCTATTCTCGAACTTTAAATAAGTAGTACGGGGCGGCTGCTTCGTTGAGCCATCCCACGAAATCGAGAGTTTCCAAGTGGGCCACTTTTGGTAAGCAAAACTGGTGATGCAGGATGAACCGAAAGCTGGTTATAGTGCCCAACTACGCATTAACCTAGAACCCACAAAGGGTGTTGGTTGATTAAGACAGTAGGACGGTGGCCATGGAAGTTGAAATCTACTAAAGAATGTGTAATAACTCACCTGCCGAATCAAGTAGCCACGAAAATGGATGGCGCTGAAGCGCGAGACCTATACTTGACCTTTGGGGCAAGGGCCAGGCCCCAATGAGTAGGAGGGCACGGTGGTCGCCATAAAACCAGGGGCGTGAGCTCAAGTGGAGCAACCATCGGTGCTGATTTTGGTGGTAGTAGCAAATATTCAAAGGAGAACTTTGAAGGTCGAAGAAGGGAAAGGTTCCATGTGAAGGGTAGTTACACATTGGTTAGTTGATCCTAAGAGACGGGGGAAGCTCGTCGAATAGCGCCTCGGCGTGAGCTTCGAAAGAGGATCTGGTTAAAATTTCAGAATCGGGATGGGCGGCTGATAGTAACGTTAAGGAGTCCGAAGACATCAACGGGGACCCCAGAAAGAGTTATGTTTTCTATTTAACAGCTTGCCCCCCTGGAAATGGCTCAGCCGAAGGTAGGGTCCAGCGGCTGGAAGAGCATCGCACGTCGCGTGGTGTCCGATGAGCTCCCGACGGCCCTTGAAAATTTGAAGGACCGAGTGCCTCCCATGCCCTGTCATACTCATAACCGCGTCATGTCTCCAAGGTGAACAACCTCTAGTCGATGGAATAATGTAGGCAAGGGAAGTCGGGAAAATGGATCCGTAACCTCGGGACAAGGATTGGCTCTGAGGGCTGGGCACGAGGGTCCCAATCTCGAGCCTGTCGACTATCGATGGACTACTCGAGCTGCTCCCACAGCGAGAACGGATTGCCGCGTGTCGGCTGGGTGACGGATTGGGAACGGTTCCTTCAGGGGCCTTCCTCAAGCGTCCAACAGCCAACTCAGAACTAGTACGGATAAGGGGAATTCGGCTGTTTAATTAAAATAAAGCATTGCGATGGTCCCAGCAGACGCTTACATAATGTGATTTCTACCTAGTGCTCTGAATGTCAAAGTGAAGAAATTTAACCAAGCGCGGGTAAACAGTGAGAGTAAGTATGACTCTCTTAAGGTAGCCAAATGCCTCGTCATCTAATTAGTGATGTACATGAATGGATTAATGAGATTCCCACTAGCCCTGTCTACTATCCAGTGAAACCACAGCCAAGGGAACGGGCTTGGTAGAATCAGCGAGGAAACAAGACCCTGTTGAGCTTTACTCTATCTAACTTTGTGAAATGATCTGAGAGCTGTAGGATAAGTAGGAGCCGAAAACGACGAAAGTGAAATACCACTACTTCTAGCGTTATTTTAATTATTTCGTGAAACGGAGGTGGGGCGTCGTCCCTCTTTTTAGACTCAAGGTCAGCTTCGGCATGCCTATCCGAGTGGAAGACATTGTCAAGTGGGGAGTTTGGCTGGGGTGGCACATCTATTAAAAGATAACGCAAGTGTCCTAAGATGAGCTCAACGAGAACAGAAATCTCCTATGGAACAAAAGGGTAAAAGCTCATTTGATTCTGAATTCTAGTACGAATACAAACTGTAAAAGCGTGGCCTATCGATCCTTTAGACCTTCAAAATTTGAAGCTAGAGGTGTTAGAAAAGTTACCACAAGGATAACTGACTTGTGGCAGCCAAGCGTTCATAGCGACATTGCTTTTTGGTCCTTTAATGTCGGCTCTTCCTATCATTGTGAAGCAGAATTCACCAAGTGTTGGATTGTTCACCCACCAATAGGGAACGTAAGTTGGGTTTAGACCATCATGAGACAGGTTAGTTTTACCCTACTGATGCTCGCATTGCTATAGTAATTCAACCTAGTACGAGAAGAATCATTGATTTGCACAATTGGCCATTACGCTTACTTGAAAATCTAGTGGCACAAAGCTACCGTGCGCTGGATTATGAAGAATGCCTCCAAGTCAGAATCCGATCTAGAGGTGATGCATGCGACTGTTGCCCGATTTCACTCTCAGCCCCCAAAGGCATGTGTCGTTGTCTAAGCCCACGCAGCGGAGGAGCCTTGCAGGCTGCCTTGAAGTGTGATTCCCACCAAGTGATGGGTAGAATCATTTGCAGACGAATTTAATATGCTACGGAGTATTGTAAGTGGCAGAGCGGCCTTGCTGCCATGATCCACTGAGATTCAGCTCTTTGTCGCTTCTTTTGTAAAGAGTTCCTTTATTATCAATAAAGGTTGAGAAAGAGTTCTCGTAATATTGTCTTCTTACTTTGCTTTTGCGCTATTGGCTCTTATTCTTCTTTTAGCACGGGCTTAAAAAGTTGGGCTGGTTAAGTGGACGCATCTAGCACCATCACACTAGAGTTGCGCTGATCCCGCAACTAACGGTGTGGCACCTACTATGGTGGTGATGGGTAATGGAGAATTAGGGTTTAATTCTAGAGAGGGAGCCTGAGAAACAGCTACCACATCCAAGGAAGGTAACAGGCACGTAAATTACCCAATCCTGACATGGAGAGGTAGTGATAATAAATAACAATATTGGGCTCTTCGAGTTTGGTAATTAGAATGAGTACAATCTAAATCCCTTAACGACGATCCATTGGAGGACAAGTCTGGTGCTAGCAGCCGCGGTAATAATAGCTCTAATAGTGTATATTTAAGTTGCTACAGTTAAAAAGCTCGTAGTTGGACCTTGGGAAGGGTCGGTCGATCCGCTTACGGTGTGCACCGATTGGCTCATCCTTACTGCCGACAATGCGCTCCTGGCCTTAATTGGCCAGGTCGTGCCTCCTTTGTTGTTACTTTGAAGAAATTAGAGTGCTCAAAGCAAGCCTACGCTCTGAATACATTAGCATGGGATAACATCATAGGATTTTGATCCTATTCTGTTGGCCTTCGAGATCGGAGTAATGATTAATAGGGACTGTCGGCGACATTCGTATTTCATAGTCAGAGGTAAAATTCTTGGATTTATGAAAGACAAATAATTGCGAAAGCATTTGCTAAGGATGTTTTCATTAATCAAGAACGAAAGTTGCGAGCTCAAAGACGATCAAATACCATCCTAGTCTCAACCATAAACGATGCCAACCAGGGATCAGTGGATGTTGCTTTTAGGACTCCACTGGCACCTTATAAGAAATCAAAGTCTTTGGGTTCCGGGAGGAGTATGATCACAAGGCTGAAACTTAAAGGAATTGACGAAAGGGCACCACCAGGAGTAGAGCCTGCGGCTTAATTTGATTCAACATGGGGAAACTTACCAGGTCTAGACATTGTAAGGATTAACAGGCTAAGAGCTCTTTCTTGATTCTATGGGTGGTGGTGCATGGCCGTTCTTAGTTGGTGGAGCGATTTGTTTGGTTAATTCCATTAACGGATGAGACCTTAGCCTACTAACTAGCTACGTGGAGGTGACCCTCCATGGTTGGCTTCTTAGAGGGACTATGGCCGCTTAGGCTAAGAAAGTTGGAGGCAATAACAGGTCTGTGATGCCCTTAGATGTTTTGGGCCGCACGCACACTACACTAATGTATTCAGTGAGTTTATAGCCTTGGCTGACAGGCCCAGGTAATCTTTAAAATTTCATCGTGGTGGGGATAGATCATTGCAATTGTTGGTCTTTAACGAGGAATTCCTAGTAAACGCTAGTCATGAGCTCGTGTTGATTATGTCCCTGCCCTTTGTACACACTGCCCGTCGCTCCTACAGATTGAATGGTCTGGTGAAGTGTTCGGATCGCGATGATGTGGGTGGTTCACCGCTCGGGACATCACGAGAGGTCCACTGAACCTTATCATTTAGAGGAAGGAGAAGTCGTAACAAGGTTTTTGTAGGTGAACTTGCAGAAGGATCATTGTTGAAAACTCGCTCAGCGAAATGACCTGCGAACATGTTGTAAACACACTGGAGGGGCGGAGGGCTCTCGAGCCCCTCGTCCCGCCTCGCGCAGCAAGGGTGCGCGAGCTCGCGCCCAAGTCAACCCAGTCGCCCCTGTCGCCCTGATCTCATTGCGCGGCTGACAGTCGTGTCGTCCCTAAACGATGTCTAAAATAACCCTCGATAATGGATATGTCAGCTCTTGCATCGATGAAGAACTTAGCCAAATGTGAGACTTGGTGTGAATTACAGAATCTCGTGAACCATCGAGTCTTTGAACGCAAGTTGCGCCCAAAGCGATTAGGTCGAGGGCACGCCTGGGTGTCAAGTCGTCACCCTCAACCCCCCCGCATCCCTTCGGGGAGGGGAGGGACCATTATAGGGTGAATGTTGGCCTCCCATGCGCCTTTGACTCATGGTTAGCCTAAAAAAGAGCCTCGAGCGACTCCGCATCACGCCTTGGCGGTGGTAGAGAATGCCCCGTGCTCCCACGTGCGTGGGTCGCTCGCTCGCGGCTCACGGACCAAATGATCGATCGATCAAGATGCGACGCCAGGACAAGCGGGACCACCCGCAGAGTTTAAGCATATTAATAAGCAGAGGAAAAGAAGTTAACAAGGATTCCCTTAGTAACGACGAGCGAACCAGGAAAAGCCCAACTTGAAAATCGTGTGCCCTCGGTGCCTGAATTGTAGAGCATCCTCAACGACAGACTGGGGCCCAAGTCCCCTAGAAAGGGGCACCGAAAATGGTGAAAGCCCCATCTCGCCCGAACCCTGTCGCACCATGAGGCGTTATCGACAAGTCGGGTTGTTTGGGGATGCGGCCCCAATAGGGCGGTAAATTTCGTCACAGGCTAAATACGGGGGAGAGACCGATAGCGAACAAGTAACGCAAGGGAAAGATGAAAAGGACTTTGAAAAGAGAGTCAAAGGGTGCTTGAATTTGTGAGGAGCGAAGTAGATAAGGGCCGGTGATGCACCTCGGTCGGATGTGGAATGGCCATAATCCTAAGCCCGAGCCTTTGATACGCTCATAGAGACGTCATTGTCAAGATCTTAGTTCGCAGCATGCGCCATCGTGGTGGTGCTTCAGCACCTGCGTGCTCTTGGTGTCGACCAGCGGGCTCCCCATTTAACCCGTCTTGAAACATGGACCAAGGAGTCTAGCATGCGTGCGAGTCAACGGACGAGTAAACTTGTAAGGCGCAAGGAAGCCGATTGGTGGGATCCCTCATAGGTGCACCGCCGACCGACCTCGATCTTTCAAGAAGGGTTCGAGTGCGAGCATGCTTGTCGGGACTCAAAGGATGGTGCATTATGCCTGAGCGGGGCGAAGCCAGAGGAAACTTTGATGGAGGCCCGCAGCGATACCGACGTGCAAATCGTTCGTCTGACTTGGATATAGGGGCGAAAGACTAATCAAACCGTCTAGTAGCTGGTTCCCTCTGAAGTTTTCCTCATAATAGCTGGAGCTCAGATGTGAGTTTTATCGGGTAAAGCCAATGATTAGAGGCATTGGGCGCGCAATGCCCTTGACCTATTTTCAAACTTTAAATAGGTAGTACAAGGCGACTACCTCGTTGAGTCATCCCATGGAATCGAGAGCTCCAAGTGGGCCATTTTTGGTAAGTAGAATTGGCAATGCAGGATGAACCAGAAGCCAAGTTACGGTGCCCAACTGCACGCTAACCTAGAACCCACAAAGGGTGTTGGTCGATTAAGATAGCAGGATGGTGGTCATGGAAGTGGAAATTCGCTAAGGAGTGCGTAACAACTCACCTGCCAAATCAACTAGCCTTGAAAATGGATGGCGCTGAAGTGCGTGACCTATACCCGACTGTTGGGGCAAGGGCCAAGCCCCAATAAGTAGAAAGGCCCAGTGGTTACCTCAAAACCTGGGGCACGAGCCTGGGTGGAGCGGTCATCAGTGCAGATCTTGGTGGTAGTAGCAAATATTCGAATGAGAACTTTGAAGGCCAAAGAGGGAAAAGGTTCCTTGTGAACGACACTTGCACATGGGTTAGTCAATCCTAAGAGATGGGGGAAGCCCATCGGATAGTGCCTCGACGCGAGCATCAAAAGGGGATTCGGTTAAAATTTTTGAATCGGGACGTGGCGACTAACGGTAATGTTAGGGAGTCTGGAGACATTGACGGGGGCCCCGAAAAGAGTTATCTTTTTTATTTAACAGCCTGCCCCCCCTTAAAACGGTTTAGCCGGGGGTATGGTCCAGCAGTTGGAAGAGCACCGCATGTCGCATGGTGTCCGATGCGCCCTTGGCGGCCCTTGAAAATTCGGAGGACCGAGTGCCTCCCACACCCGATCGTACTTATAACTACGTCAGGTCTCCAAGGTGAACAGCCTCTGGTCGATTGAACAATGTAAGCAAGGGAAGTCGGCAAAATGGATTCGTAACCTCGAGAAAAGGATTGGCTCTGAGGGCTGGGCATGGAGGGGGACGAACTAGGAACAGTTCCTTCGAGGGCCTTCCCCGGGCATCAAATAACCAACTCAAAACTGGTACGAACAAGGGGAATTTGATTGTTTAATTAAAACAAAGCATTGCAATGGTCCCTGCGAATGCTCACGCAATGTGATTCCTACCTAGTGCTTTGAATGTCAAAGTAAAGAAATTCAACCAAACGTGGATAAACAGTAGGAATAACTATGACTCTCCTAAGGTAGCCAAATGACTCGTCATCTAATTAGTGACGCGCATGAATGGATTAATGAGATTCCCACTATCCCTGTCTACTATCCAGCGAAACCACAGCCAAGGGAACGGGCTTGGCAGAATCAGCAGGGAAAGAAGACCCTGATGAGCTTGACTCTAGTCCGATTTTGTGAAATGACTTGAGAGGTGTAGGATAACTGAGCACCGAAAATGGCGAAAGTGAAATACCACTACTTTTAACGTTACTTTACTTATTCCTTGAATCAGAGGCAGGGCGTCGCCCCTCATTTTGGACCCAAGGTTGGCTTCGGCCGATCGATCAGGGCAGAAGACATTGTGAGGTGGGGAGTTTGGCTGGGGCAGCACATCTGTTAAAAGATAATGCAGGTGTCCAAAGATGAGCTCAACGAGAACAAAAATCTCCTGTGGAATAAAAGGGTAAAAGCTCGTTTGATTCTGATTTCTAGTACGAATACGAACTATAAAAGCGTGGCCTATCGATCCTTTAGACCTTCAAAATTTGAAGCTAGATGTGTCAGAAAAGTTACCACAGGGATAACTGGCTTATGGCAGCCAAGCGTTCATAGTGACGTTGCTTTTTGATCCTTCGATGTCGGCTCTTCCTATCATTGTGAAGTAGAATTTACCAAGTGTTGGATTGTTCACCCACCAATAGGGAACGTGAGCTGTGTTTAGACCATCGTGAGATAGGTTAGTTTTACCCTATTGATGCCCGCGTCATGATAGTAATTCAACCTAGTATGAGAGGAACCGTTGATTCGCATAATTGGTCATCATGCTTGGTTGAAAAGCCAGTGGCACGAAGCTACTGTGCACTTGATTATGACTGAATGCCTCTAAGTTAGAGTTCGGGCTAGAAGCGATGCATGCCCCTGTCGCCCGATTACCGACTTGCAATAGGTGCCCCTCGGCCCCCAAAGGCACATGTCGTTGACCAAACCCGCGCGGCGAAAGAGCCTCGCGGGCGGCCTTGAAGTGTGATTCCCACTGAGCGACGGGTAGAATCATTTGGAGATGACATAAATACGTGACGGGGTATTGTAAGTGGCAAAGTGGCCTTGCTGCCATGATCCACTGAGATTTAGCCCTTTGTGGCTTTGATTCGTCCCTCTCGCCCCCCTCCTGAACCACCATAATAATTGTCCCTCTCTTTTTGATAATCAATGCCCCGAGGTTTGAAATGTCCCTCAAGATAATGACCTGAAAAAAGAAGCAAGTCCTTTGGGCTTGCAGAGAATGAGAAACACAAGGGAAAAACACATGGAAACATATCGGGAACCATTGGGGAACCAAGTGTTACTCTAATAATATATATATATATATATATATAACATAAATTTATCCCTCGATGCTGTCCCTCGGTAAAGTACTACCCAATGAGCGAGCCAAGGGAGCAGCGTCACATGAACAGTGGGCAAGGAAGGCATGCCTCGGTAGCCCCCAGCAGGCACAGCATGGGCCAAGTGCCCAGCGTGCGGCAGCGGAGGGCGCGCCAGCCAGGCCACGGGCGCTTATTGCGAGCCAGCCCCCTCGTCCCTACCCCTCGACATGGTGCCCAATGAGCGACCCACGGAAGCCACCTCGCATGGACCCTGGGCATGGGAAGCATGCCTCGGCAGCCCATCGCTTAAGAGCCCCCCCGTTTCTGACCCTCAACATGGTGTCTAAGGAGCACGCCAGGGGAACTGCATCGCACAGACACTGGGCATGGCATGCATGCCTAGGCAGCCCCCAACAGGCATAGCTGGGCTTGCCCAGTGTGCAGCTATGGTGGGTGCGCCAGCCAGGTCACGGGCGCCCATCGTGAGCCAGCCCCTTTGTCCCTGCCCCTCGACATGGTGCCCAGCGAGCGATCTAGAGGAGCCAGGTCGCATGGAACCTGGGCACGGGACAGCCCTAACCAGGCACGGCATGGGCTGCTTGCCCAGCGTGCGGCAGTGGCGGACGCGCCAGCTAGGCCACCGGCGCCCATCACGAGCCTGCCAACTCGTCCCTGCCCCTCGACATGGTGCCCAGCAAGTGATCCAGGGGACCTGCATCGCAAGGGCCCTGGGCATGGGAGGCATGCCTCTGCAGACACCAGCAGGCATGGCATGGGCTGGTTGCCCAGCATGCGGCAGCAGTGGGCGCACCAGGCATGCCACGGGCGCCCATCGTGAGCTAGCCCACTCATCCCTGCCCCTCGACATGGTGCCCAGCGAGCGAGCCAGGGGAGCTGCACTGCACAGATCCTGGGCACGGGAGGCATGCCTCAGCAGCCCCCAGCAGGCACAGCATGGGCGGCTTGCCCAGCGTGCGGCAGCGGTGGGCGCACCAGCCAGGCCACGGGCGCTCATTGCGAGGCAGCCCCTTGTCCCTGCCCCTCGACATGGGGCCCAGCGAGCGAGCCAGGGAAGCCGTGTCACACAGAACCTGGGCATGGGAGGCATGGCTAGGCAGCCCCCGGTAAGCACGGCATGGGCTGCTTGCCCAGCGTGCTGCAGCGGTGGGCGCACAAGACAGGCCACGGGCGCCCAACGCGAGCCAGCCCCCTCGTCCCTGCCCCTCGACATGGTGCCCAGCGAGTGATCCAAGGGAGCTGCGTCACATGGACCCTGGAAATGGGAGGCATGCCTTGGAAGCCCCCAGCAGGCACGGCATTGGCGACTTGCCCAGTGTGCGGCAGCGGTGGGTGCGCCAGCCAGGCCATGGGCGCCCATTGCGAGCTAGCCCTCTCGTCCTTGCCCCTCGACTTGGTGCCTAGAGAACGACCCAGGGGAGCCGTGTTGCATGGACCCTGGGCATGGGAGGCATGCCTTACAGCCCCCAGTAGGAACGGCATGGGCAGCTTGCCCAGCGTGCAGCAACGGTTGGCGCACCAGCAAGGCCACAGGCGCCCATTGCGATCCAGCCCCCTTGCTCCTGCCCCTCGACATAGTGCCCAGCAAGCGAGCTAGGGGAGCCGCGTCGCATGGACTCTGGGCATGGGAGGCATGCCTAAGCAGCCCCCAACAGGCACAACATGGGCTGCTTGCCCAGTGTGCGGCAGCGGTGGGCTCACAAGCCAGGCCACGGATGCTCATCGCGAGCCAGCCCCCTTGCGCTGCCCCTCGACATGGTGCCCAGCGAGCAAGCTAGGGGAGCCACGTCTCATGGACCTAGGCTTGGGAGGCATGCCTTGGAAGCCCGCAGCAGGCACAGCATGGGCTGCTTGCCCAGCGTGCGGCAGCGGTGGGCACCAGCCAGGCCACTGGCCCCCCATCGCTTAACAGCCCCGCCGTCCCTGATCCTCGACAGGGTGCCCAGCGAGCGCACCAGGGGACCCATGCCGCAAAGACACTAGGCATGGTAGGAATGCCTTGGCAGCCAGTAGCATGGGCTGCTTGCCCAGTAGGCGGTAGCGGTGGGCACGCCGGCCAGGCCACAGGCGCCCATCGCGAGCCATCCCCCTTGTCCCTGCCCCTCGACAAGGTGCCCAAGGAGCGATCCAGGGGAGCCATATCGCACGTACCCTGGGTGCAGGAGGCATGCCCTGGTAGCCCCCAGCAGGCATGGCATGGGCTGCTTGCCAAGCGTGCTGCAGCAGTGGGCGCACCAGCCAGGCCACGGGCGCCCATCGCGAGCCAGCCCCCTTGTCCCTGCCCCTCGACATGGTGCCCGGCGAGCGATCCAGGGAATCCGCCTTGCACAGACCCTGAGCATGGGAGGAATGCCTCACCAGCCCGTTGCAGGGACAGCATGGGCTATTTGACCGGCATGCCGTAGCGGTGAGTGCACTAGCCAAGCCATGTGCGCCCATCGCGAGCCAGCCCCCTCGTCCCTGCCCCTCGACATGGTGCCGAGCGAGCGATCCAAGGAATCCACATTGCACGGACCCTGGGCGTGGTAGGAATGCCTCACCAGCCTGCTGCTGGGACGACATGGCTGTTTGACCAGCATGCAGCAGCGGTGGGTGCACTAGCCAGGCCATGGGCGCCCTTTGCGAGCCAGCCCCCTCGTCCTTGCCCCTCGACATGGTGCCCAGTGAGTGATCCAGGGGAGCCACGTCACACTGACCCTGGGAACAGGAGGCATGCCTCGGCAGCCCCCAGCAGGCACGGCATGGGCTGCTTTCCCAGTGTGTGGCAGCGGTGGGCGGGCCAGCCAGGCCACGGGCACCCACCACGAGTTAGCCCCCTCGTCCCTTCCCCTCGACATGATGCCCAGCGACCAAGCCAGGAGAGCCGTGTTGCATAGAACCTGGGCATGGGAGGCATGCCTAGGAGCCCCCAGCAGGCACAGCATGGGCTGCTTTCCCAGTGTGCGGCAGCGGTGGCCGCACAAACCATGCCACTGGCGCCTATCGCGAGGCAGCCCCTGCACCCCTGCCCCTCGACATGGTGCCTAGCGAGCGAGACAGGGAAGCCGCGTCGCACAGACCCTCAGTATGGGAGGCATGCCTAGGCAGCCCCCGGTTGGCACGGCATGGGCTGCTTTCCCAGCGTGCGGCAGCGGTGGGCGCACAAGGCAGTCCACTGGCGCCCATCGCGAGCCAGCCCCATCGTCCCTGCCCCTCGACATGGTGCCCAGCGAGCGATCCACTGGAGCCGCATTGCACGAACCCTAGGCATCGGAGGCATGCCTTGTTAGCCCGCAGTAGGCACAACATGGGCTGCTTGCCCAGTGTGCAGCAGTGGTGGGCGCACCAGCCAGGCCATGGGTGCCCATCGCGAGCCAGCCCCCTCGTCCCTGCCCCTCGACATGGTGCCCATCGAGCGAGCCACGGGAGCTGCATCGCACGGACTCTGGGCTTGGGTGGCATGCCTCGGCAGCCCCCAACAGACACAGCATGGGCTGCTTGCCGAGCATACGGCAGCGGTAGGTGCACAAACCAAGCCACAGGAGCCCATTGCGAGCCAGCCCCCTTCGCCCCTGCCCCTCAACATGGTGCCCGGCGAGCGAGCCAGGGGAGCTGTGTCGCACAGGCCATGGGATTGAGTGGCATGCCTTGGCAGCCCCCAGCAGGCACAGCATGGGTTGCTTGCCCAGCGTGTGGGGGCGGTGGGCGTGCCAGCTAGGCCACTAGCGCGCATTGCTTGCGGGCCCCCCCATCCCTGATCCTTGACATGGTGCCCAGCGAGTGACTCAGGGAAGCTGCATTGCATGGACCCTGGGCACGGGAGGCATGCCTTGGTAGCCCCCAGAAGGCATGGCATGGGCTGCTTGCCCAGCGTGAGGCAGCGGTGGGCGCAGAAGCCATGCCACTAGCACCCATCGCGAGCCAGCCCCCTCGTCCTTGCCCCTCGACATGGTGCCCAGCAAGCAATCCAGGGAAGCCGTGTCGCACGGCCCCTGGGCAGGGGAGGCATGCCTCGACAGCCTCCAGTAGGCATGGTATGGGTGGCTTGCCTTGCGTGCGGCAGCGGTGGGCACACCAGCGAGGCCATGGGTGCCCATCAGGAGCCAACCCCCTCATCCCTGCCCCTCGACATGGTGCCCAGCCGGCAACATAGGGGAGCCGCATTGCACAGACCCTGGGCACGGGAGGCATCCTCGGCAGCCCCCAGCATGCATGGCATGGGCGGCTTGCCCAGCGTGCGGCAGTGGTTGGCGCGCCAGCCAGGCCACGGGCGCCTGTCGCGAGCTAGCCCCCTCGTCCCTGCCCATCGACATGGTGCCCAACGTCTGAGCTAGAGGTGCCATAGACATCCCCAGATGGCACGGCACCAGCCTTGCCAGGGGCGCCCCACGTGAGCCAGCCACGAGCATGCTGTGGGGCTCGGCACATGCTGTGGGCGTTGATTTTATGGGCAAGCTGGGCTTGGCCGTGCTCCTGGCTGTGATGGACGCTGTGGGCAGCCATGGGGTGGCTGGAGGTGCACTGGACAGGGCAGCCAGCATGCACCCTGGGCCAGGCAGAGGCACAACTACCCCAGCCTGTTGGCCACAATGTCCAATTGCGAAATTGGTGTGAATTGATGGTCTTTTCATCACGAAATTGGTCCTAAAATGACCCAAATAAGTCGTGTAATTCATGAGGAGTCTTGAGAGAGCGGTTTCGATCACCACTTTCTATCAAACTCGTGGTTGATCTTATCGCTGCCAAGGCCCCATGCCAGGAGGGAGTGAGTCAATGCAAGATCGTGTCGCTTGGTTAGAAGAGATTGTTGGTACACTGACGAAGGGATCAAGTTGCACGCTAGCTAAGTTGATGGAGACAATCACTGAGCAACAATCCTCGATGGAAGAGGACACATCGAAAACCTCAAGGAAACCATAAGGAGCCTTGAGACCGAGATCGGGTTGCTAAAAAGGGCTCCCCACACCCCTACGATAGGGGCAGACTCTACTATGGCTAAGCTGAAGGTGCCAAAACCAAAGCCGTTCTCTGGAGAGAGGAACGCCAAGGAGTTAAAGAACTTCTTGTGGCATATGGAGCAGTACTTCAAAGCTACTAGAGTGCCCGAAAATGACCAGGTAATGATCACATCCATGCACTTATCTGGTGATGCTAAGTTGTGGTGGTGCACCTGTATTCAGGATGACGCTATCATGGGAAGGCCTAGCATTGATTCATGGGTGGCACTCAAAAGGGAATTGAAGGAGCAATTCCAGCCATGCAACACCTCGTTCATGGCTAGAGAATAACTAAAACGCCTGAAGCACACAGGTTTAGTGCGTGACTTTGTCAAGGAATTCAGTTCACTAATGCTGGACATCAAGAACATGTCAGAGGAGGATAGGTTGTTTAACTTCCTATCAGGCTTGCAGCCATGGGCTCAAGTAGAACTGAGGCGGCAAGGTGTAAAAGACTTGCCGTCAGCATTTTTTGTGGTAAATAGCTTAGTGGATTTCAAGTACACGGATAGGGCCATTGGAGGGGTCTTGGTGCAAGAGGGGCACCCCATTGCTTTCGAGAGTCGGAAGTTAAATTGTCACACGGTTGAGCTCTATGCTCGAATTTTCACCATGTGATGGCACGAGTAACACCCAACTCGTCAGCCAATCCGCCACGAATGCCCTTAATCTCAAGTGAGCTTTATGCTAGGAGCACACACCCACGCACACAAGAGAGAATGAAAGAGAGACACAAGTGTTTACGGGAACCAATCCCAACCTTTTTCACTAACGAATAAGGATTTACACTCTAACGCAGCAGGACATCACACCCTTGATGACTCTGCCTCTGGGTTTATATAGCCTACAAAACTTGACAGTTGACACCCCCAACTGCCCTAGGGTAATGGGGTTTCATCCCCATAAAACCAGCCCCACATGCAGCTTTGACTCCAGCCCCTTGCGACAAGTGTCCCACTCCCTTGCAAGTGCTTGGTAACCACTGGTAACTGCTGTCAACTGCTGGTAACCACTGGTAACTGCTGTCAACTGCTGCAAACTGCTGGAAACTGCTGCCAGCTTCATGGGCTAAGCCTATCAAGTGCACCCCGAGTGCCTCGTGCTCGTTTGCATGCCCGGTAAGGTGCTAACGCGAGCCCGTGTCTGTTTTTCTGCCAGTGTTCTGCTCACTCGCTGCCCAGGTGCCCTGCACCATGTCCAGTCCTCATGAGCCATCTCTTTATGACTCACGCATCAAGGACTTGACCGATAGCCATCGCGAGTGGGCTGCTCCCGTGAGCAGGCCCAAGCAGGTGTCAACACTCGCTTGTGATGCTTCCCATGGCATCACTTGGGCTGGGGCCCCGATGAGCATCCCATGTCTTCATCGTGCCACCACGCCACTGATATGTAAGGGGCTTACAAACCACCCCCACCAGAAGAGTGCGACGTCCTCGTTGCGACACCTTCTAGATAAGCCTTGACCTTATCTTCAAATTGCCACAAAGTTACTGCCTTTTCCCACGTAGCATTGGCTGCCTCCTCGCCATGCCATCGTACCAAGTATTCTGTCCGCCTGTTTTTCTTGCTCGCCCCAAGCGTTCTATGATCAAGGATCTCCGCGAGGTCTTTGGCAAAGTGCTTGCGAACCGTTGGGGGAGCTCTTTTTGCTTTCACCCGATCTGTGTTAACATCTTCATGATATT
Source organism: Moringa oleifera (assembly GCA_021397835.1). Classification (NCBI taxonomy): domain Eukaryota; kingdom Viridiplantae; phylum Streptophyta; class Magnoliopsida; order Brassicales; family Moringaceae; genus Moringa; species Moringa oleifera. Next base: position 8,054,229 of record JAJFZO010000034.1, read on the forward strand.
CCTTTAAGAAACTAACATGAAAAGTTGGATGTACCTTAAATCGTTCGGGCAGCTGCAATCTATAGGCCACTTTGCCTACCTTCTTGACAACTTCGAACGGACCATCATACTTTTGTACGAACCCTTTGTGGTATCTTTTATCTGTAACCTTTTTCCAGATTTGTGGGGTAAGTTTCAGCATCACTTTGTCTCCCACGTTGAACTCCAAGTCCCTTCTGTTTTCATCAGTATGCTTCTTCATTCGTTTGTCTGCCTTAGCCAAACTGTTGCGGGCTTGCTCCACCAGCTCTGTTTTGTCCCGAGCAAAGCGATAAGCTGTTGGACAAGGCCCTTGCGATTTCTGTTTCGCAATCTCATGCGGAGTAAGGGGCTGCCTACCAAGGACTATCTCCGCTGGACTCATCCCTGTAGATGAGGAGCGGTGGACATTGTAGCAGAACTGAGCCACGTCCAACAAATCCAACCAGTTTCGTTGGCTGGCAGTGACATAGTGCCTCAAATATTCCTCTAATAGTTGGTTCACTCGCTCGGTTTGGCCATCTGTTTGGGGATGATTGGCAGTGGAAAACTTCAATTCAGACCCCATCATGTTGAAGAGAGTAGTCCAAAACCGAAGAAAGGTGAGGAATGAGGGAAGGCTGGAAAAGAGATGAAAAAGCCCAATGGCAAGGGCAAGAAAAAGAAGAATGCTGAGTCCAGCAAGCCTCGGGGCTCATCCCCTTTGAAAGGAAAGGGAAAGAATGTGGACCAAGGGGGTTGCTTCTTATGCAATGGGCTACATAGAGCACGCGACTGTCCTCACAAGGAAAAGTTAGCAGCGCTCATGACAGCAGAGGATTCTTTCGAGGAAAAGGAAGGGAATGCCACAACTCGGGTGAATCCAATCCAGTTGTTGAATGTGATCACACCCAAGAACTTGTAGAAAGGGTTGATTTATGTTTCGATGAAGGTAAACGGGAAAGATGCAATGGCAATGTTAGATACGGGAGGTACGAACAATTTCATCACAGAAAGAGAAGTGGGAAAGCTCAGGCTTAAGCTTTCTCTAGCCTCGGTCAAGTTCAAAGCAGTGAATGCTGAGGCGAAGGCAGTATGCAGAGCTGCCACTATGACCCCTAAAGTAGGCGAATGGAAAGGTACGTCCAACTACATGATAACTCAGTTAGATGACTTTGATGTTATCTTGGGTCTAGAATTCTTCAGACAAACCAAGGCATTAGTGATGCCCTACTTAAGTGGACTACTCGTGGCTGATGAGCGAGCCCCGAGCTTAATTAGAACCGAAGCAACAAGAGAGCTTTCGGCAGACAAGAAACCGATTGGGTTGCAATCTGCAAAGCAACTTAAGTCAAGACTGCGGAAGGGTGAAGCGACGATGGTGGCAGCACTATTTGAGGCAAAATCAGATCAAGTTGTAAAGGTGCCCGACAAGATCGCTGAAGTGTTGAGGGAATTCAGCGACATGATGCCATCGGAGCTCCTCAAGACATTGCCTTTGAGGAGGAATCTTGATCATATGATCGAGTTATTTTTGGGGGCTAGACCCCCTACTCAAGTACCATATCGAATGCCCCTGTCGGAACTAGCCGAACTACGGAAGCAACTAGACGAGCTGTTGGAAGCGGGTTTCATTCAACCTCAAAGGCCCCTTATCGAGCACCTATGCTGTTCTAGCGAAAACAAGATGGCTCGCTGAGAATGTGCATTGATTACTGAGCATTAAACAAGGTAACGATAAAGAACAAATATCCAGTGCCAAACATTGCTGAGTTATTTGATCAGTTATCAAGGGCCAAGTACTTTACAAAGCTAGACTTGCAGTTGGGATACTGGCAAGTCAGAATGCTGAGGGGGATGAAGCAAAAACCGAATGCGTCACAAGGTACGGCTCTTATGAGTTCATGGTGATGCCCTTCAGGCTAACCAATGCACTTGCTACCTTTTGCAATCTTATGAATGACGTATCGTTTGAGTTTTTGGACAAGTTTGTGGTAGTCTACTTGGATGACATTGTGGTCTATAGCGAGGCCTTAGACTACCACGCAGACCAGTTGTGGCAAGTATTGATGCGGCTGCGAGAGCACTAGCTGTACATTAAGAAGGAAAAATGTGAGTTTTTCAAGCAAGAAGTGCCATTCTTGGGACATTGGGTTAGGAACGGATAAATATGGATGGATGAAAGGAAAGTGAAGGCCATCATGGAGTGGCCAGCCCCGCGAAAAGTTGCTGAATTGTGATCATTCCTTGGGCTCGCAAACTATTACTGATTGTTCATCAAAGGATATTCAAGCAAGAGCAACCCTTTGATGGACTTGCTAAAGAAAGATAGCTCATGGGTGTGGACAGATCAATGCAACAAGGCTTTCGAGGGATTAAAATAGGCAGTAGCCTTGGAACCAATACTGTCTCTATCAAACTTTGAAGAGCCATTAGAGGTAGTCACAGACGCTTCTGATTGAGCAATCAAGGGTGTGTTGGTGTAAAATGGCCATCCCGTGGCATTCGAGAGTCAAAAACTCAAGGATGCAGAGCAGTGTTATTCGACTCATGAAAAGGAGATGACGGCTATTGTCCATTGCCTAGGGACATAGCGGCATTACTTGCTTGGGATGAAATTTAAGTTAATTACTGACAATATCGCTAATACTTATTTTTGCTCACAGAAAAAGCTTTCTCTAAAACGAGCAAGATGGCAAGAGTTTGTGGCGGAGTTTGATTTTGTGTGGGAACACAAATCAGGCAAACAAAACATTGTTGCTGATGCATTAAGCCACGTAAAAGTTATGTGGCTGCTCTGACGGGTGTCCAAAGCGACTTACTCGAGCAAATAAGATCGGTAGCTGGCGAAGATACCGAGTATGCCTAACTCATGGAGAAGGTGAGCAAAGGCTTGATCCGAAGATACTGGATCGAGGATGGGTTGCTATATGCTCGAGGAGACAGACTATTTATGCCTAAGTCTGGAGGGCTTCAGAAACAGTTGCTGAGGGAAACCCATGACTACCTCCAATGGGCAGAAATGCCTAAGCAACTATGGGTAGGTCACCCGGGCATCGAAAGGATGCTCGCAGTACTAACAAGAGCCTATTACTGGCCCAAGATTGATGGAAGATGTTGAGGCCTATGTTCGCACATGCTTAGTGTGCCAACAGGACAAAACGGATAGAAGGAGGGAGGCGGGTTTGCTCTAACCCTTGCCCGTTTTGAAACACCCATGGGAGTCGGTGTCGATGGATTTCATTGTGGGCTTCCCAAAGGTAAAGGAACTATCC
>JAJFZO010000034.1:8062500-8077500 GCA_021397835.1 Moringa oleifera
GGTTAAAAAAATATCATTTTTTTTTTTTACATTACGCTCACTGGGGTGATTTTCTGTCATTGTAAATCTATTAACAACTAAGAAAACAAGGGATTAAGCTTGTGTTTTTTTTATTATATATTTTATATTTTTTTATTATATATTATATATTTCTTTTATTTTTTTTATATTCTTTTCTTTCTATTTTTTTTATATTCTTTTCTTCATATTCAATATTCACAATCATATTGACAAGAGTGTATCGAACAAATATAATGCGATCATAAAAAAATAGATCTATTTATCCCCGATCTATAAGTTTGGTTTTTTACTTTACTTCATTCAAATCATAGGTTCTTTTACTTTTCTGTGATACAAGAAATTGTTTTGGTGTGATATAAGAAGTCTTTTTGTTTATTGATAATGAAAAAAAATGGATAAATAACATATGAAAAAGAGGCAGTCTATAAATTTTTATTACTTTATCTATGTGTTTATCTGAGAATTTCTTGTATTTTTAGTTACTATTTACTCCGTTCATTTATTTTTATGTTCATAATCAATTAAAAAAATTTTAGTTTAAATTTTTTAGATTTCTTGCTAGTTTAATGTTTTGGTTTTGATTACGTCGTGAAATTGAATCTCTTTTTTTTGTATCCGATTTTATCTACACATTTTAATTATTTTTTTCGGGTTGCTAACTCAACGGTAGAGTACTCGACTTTTAAGTGCGACTAGCATCTTTCACACATTTGTATGAAGAAAAGGATTCGTCCATACCAGCGGTAGAGTTTGTAAGACCACGACTGATCCTGAAAGGAATGAATGGAAAAAACAGCAGGTCGTATCAATGGAGAATTCGGATAACATATTTCTTTCTTTCCGGATCGGTATAAACCCGTGTTTGAATTCTCGGTGCGGAACAAAATGAATTGAATTCAAAGTGGGTCAAGTGAATAAATGGATAAAACTATATGACCCCAATTAGAGGGAAACAAAAAGCAACAAGCTTTTGTTCATAATTTGAATGATTACCCGATCTAATTAAATGTTAAAAATATATTAATGCCTAAGACGGGAAGGACTTTTCTCATGAGTGGACTTTTCTCTGCTGCCCCCAACAGGCATGGGATGGACAGCTTGCCGAGCGCACGGCAGCGGTGGGCGCGCTAGCTAGGCCATGGGTGCCCATCGCGAGCCAGCCCCCTCGTTCCTGCTCCTCAACATAGTGCCCAGTGAGAGAGCCATAGGGAACACATTGCACGGCCCTGCTCATGGCTGGCATGCGTCGGCAGCCCCTAGCAGTAATGGCATGGGCTGCTTGCCCAGCATGCGGCAGCGGTGGGCACGCTGGCCAGGCCAAGGGCGCCCATCGTGAGCCAGCCCCCTTGTCCTTGCCCCTCGACATAGTGCCCAGCGAGCGAGCCAGGGGAGCCATGTCGCACGGACCCTGGGCAGGGGAGGCATGCATCTGCAGACCCCGACAGGCACGGCATGGGCTACTTTTGCAGCGTGCTGCAGCGGTGGATGCGGCGAGCCATGCCACAGGCGCCCATCACGAGCCAGGCCCTTGACATAGTGCCCAGTAAGCGAGCTAGGGGAGCTGCGTCGCACAAACCTTGGGCATGGCAGGTATTCCTCGGCAGCCCCTAGCAGGCACGGCATGGATTGCTTGCCCAGCATGCACCAGCGGAGGGGGTGCCAGCCAGTCCATGGGCACCCATCGCGAGCCAGCCCCCTTATCCCTGCCCCTCAACATAGTGCCCAGTGAGCGAACCAGTGGAGCCCCGTCCCATGGACCCTGGGCACGGGTGGCATGCCTTCGCATCCCCCACCAGGCACGGCATGGGCTGTTTACCCAGCTTGCGACTGCGGTGGTCGCGCCTTCCAGGCCACTGGTGGCCATCGCGAGCCAACCCTTTTGTCCCTGCCCCTCGACATAGCATCCTGCGATCGAGCCAGGGAAGCCTCGTCGCATGGACACTAGGCACAGGAGGCATTCCTCAAAAGCCCCCTACAAGTACGACATGGCCTGCTTGCCCAGCGTGCAGCAGCGGTGGGCGCGCCAGCCATGCCACGAACGCCCATCACGAGCCAGCCCCTCGACATAGTGCCCAGCAAGCAAGCCAGGGGAGCCGCGTCACACAGAACCTAGGCACGGGAGGCATGCCTTGGAAGCCCCAAGCAGGCACAGCATGGGCTTCTTGCCGAGCATGCGACAGCGGTGTGCACTCCAGCCAGGCCATGGGCGCCCATCGCGAGCCAGCCTCTCGACATAGTGTGCATCGTGCGAGCCAACGGAGCCACATTGCATGGACTTTAGGCAAGGGAGGCAGACATCTGCAACTCCAAGCAGGCATGGCACGGGCTGCTTGCCCAGTGTGCGGCAGTGTTGGGTGCACCGGCCACGCCACGGGTGCCCATCGCGAGCCAGCCCCTCGTCATTGTCCCTAGACGTAGTGCCCAGTGAGCGGGCCAGCCGAGCTGCGTCGCACAGACCCTGGGCACAAGAAGCCCGCATCTGCTGCCCCTAGTAGGCACAGGATGGGCTGCTTGCCCAGCGTGCTGCAGCGGTAGGCACGCCAGCCAGGTCACGGGCACCCATCACATGCCAGCCCCTTCGTCCCTGTCCCTTGACGTAGTGCCCAACAAGCGAGCCAGGGGAGCCGTGTCGAATGGACCCTGGGCACGAGAGGCATGCCTCGGCAGCCCCCCGCAGGCACAGCATGGGCTGCTTGCCCAGCGTATTGCAACGTTGGGCATGCCTGCCGGGCCACTGGCGCCCATTGCAAGTCGACCCCCTCGTCCCTGCCCCTCGACATGGTGCCCCTTGAGCGAGCCAGAGGTGCTGCATCGCACAGACCGTGGGTTTACGAGGCATGCCTCGACAGCCCCCAGCATGCACGGCATGGGTCAATGCCTAGTGTACGGCTGCGGTGAGCACACCAGCCACGCCAGTGGGGCGAATCGCGAGCCAGCCCCCTCGTCCCCGACCCTCGACGTAGTGCCCAGTGAGCGAGCTAATGGATCCGTGTCGCATAGACCTAGGTCATGGGAGGCATGCCTCGGCAGCCCCCAGCAGGCATGGCATGGGCCAAGTTCCAAGTGTGCGGTAGCTGCGGGGGCACCAGCAAGGCTAGTAGTGTCCATCACTACCCAGCCCCCTCGTCCTCGACCCTCGACGTAGTGCCCAGCGAGCGAGCCAGGGAAGCCGCGTCGCACGGACACTGGGCACGGCAGGCATGCCTTGGTAGCCCCCAGCAGGCATGGCATGGTCCAAGTGCCCAGCGTGCGGCAGCGGTGGGCGCGCCAGCCAGGCCACGGCCGCCCATTGTGAGCCAGCACCCTCATCCCTGACCCTTGAAGTAGTGCCAAGCGAGCATGCCAGGGGAGCCGCATCGCACTGTCCCTTGGCACGGGAGGCACCTATCTGCAGCCCCTAGCATTCACGGCATGGGCCAAGTGCTTAGTGTGCGGCAGCGATAAGAATGCCAGCCAGGCGACTGGCACCCATTGCGAGCCAGCCCTTTCGTCCCTCCCCCTCAACGTAGTGCCCAGTAAGTAAGGTAGGGGAGCCGTGTCGCACGGACCCTAGGCACGGGAGGCATGCATCGGCAGCCCCCAGTAGGCACAGCATGGGCCAAGTGTCCGGCATGCTGCAACAGTGGGAACGCCAGCCAAGCCAGCGGCGCCCATCATGAGCCAATCCCCTAGTCTAGCAGCCTTCGACGTAATGGCTAGCGGGCGAGCCACGGGAGCCGTGTCGCATGGACCCTGGGCATGGAAGCCATGCCTTGGAAGCCCCCAACAGGCACAGTATGGGCTGCTTACCCAGCGTGCCACAACGATGTGCGCGCAAGGCAGGCCAGGGCTCCCATCGCGAACCAGCCCCCATGTCACTGGCCCTCGACTTACTGCCCAGTGAGAGAGCCAGGGGAGCCGCGTCGCACAGACCCTGGGCACTTGAGGCATGCCTCGGCAGCTCCCAGCAAGCACGGCATGGTCTGCTTGCCAAGCGTGCGGCAGTGGTAGGTGCCCCAGCCAGACCACGGGCACCCATCGCTACCCATCCCCCTTGTCCCCTCCCCTCAACATGGTGCCCAGCAGGCGAGGCAGGGGAGCCTCATTGCACAGACCCTGGGCACAGGAGGCATGCCTCGGTAGCCCCCAGCAGGCACAGAATTGGCTTCTTGCCCAGCGTGAGGGGGTGGTAGGCACGACAGCCAGGCTACGGGCGCCTATCATGAGCCAGCCCCCTTGTCCCTGCCCCTCGACATCGTGCCCAGAGTGCGAGCCAGGGGAGCCGTGTCGCACGAACCCTAGGTTGGGAGGCATGCCTCGGTAGCCCCCTCGTCCCTGCCCCTCGACTTACTGCCCAGTAAGCGAGTCAGGGGAACCGCGTCACTTAGACCCTAGGCAAGGGTGGCATGCCCTGGCAGACCCCAGCAGGCATGGCATGGGCTGCCATGCGCAGCATACAAAAGTGGTGGGCACGCCAGCCAGGCCAGGGGTGCCCATTGTGAGGAAAACCCGTCGCCCCTGCCGCTCGACATAGTGACTAGCGAGCGAGCCAGGGGAGCTGCGTCGCACAGACCCTGGTCACGGGAGGCATGCCTCGGCAGCCCCTGCAAGCACGACATGGGCTGATTGCCTAGCGTGATGCAGCGGTGTGAGCGCCAACCAGGCTGAGGGCACCCATCGCGTGCCAGCACCTCGACATAGTGCCCAGCGAACAAGCCAGGGGAGCTGCGTCGCGCGGACCCTGGGCACGGGAGGCACACCTCAGCAGCCTCTAGCAGGTATGGCAAGGGCTGCTCTCCCAGCGTGTGGGAGCAGTGGGCACACCAGCCAGGCCACGGGCACCCATTGCGAGCCAGCCCCCTCGTCCCTACCCCTCAACATGGTGCCCAACGAGCGAGCCAGGGGAGGTGCGTCGCATGGACCCTAGGCACGGGTGTTATGCCTCAGCAGCCCCCTGCAGGCACGACATGGGCTGCTTCTCAGCGTGATGCAGTGGTGGGTGCGCTAGCCAGGCTGTGGGCACTTGTTGCGTGCCAGCACCTCGACATAGTGCCCTGCGAGCCAGCCAGGGGAGCCGCGTCGCGCGGACCCTAGGCATGGGAGTCACACCTCGACAGCCACCAGCAGGTATGGCAAGGGCTGTCCGCCCAGTGTTTGAGAGCAGTGGGCGTGCCAGCCAGGCCACGGGCACCCATCGTGGGCCAGCCCCCTCCCCTCCCGTCCCTGCCCCTCGACATAGTGCCAAGCGAGAGAGCCTGGGCAGCCGTGTTGCACTAGCCTTGGGCACGGGAGGCATGCCTCGGCAGCCCCCAGCAGGCACGGCTAGGGCTGCTTGCCCAGCTTGCGATAGCGGTGGGTGTGGCAACCAGGCCACAGGCGCCCATTGCGAGCCAGCCCCACGTTTCTGCCCCATGACATGGTTCCCAGCGAGCGAACCAGGGGAGATGCGTCGCACGGACCTTGGGCACAGGAGGCACGCCTCGGCAGACCCCAGAAGGCATCGCATGGACTGCTTGCATAGCGTGTGCCAGTGTTGGGTGCGCCAGCAAGGCCATGGGCTCCCATCGCGAGCCAGCCCCTTGACATAGTGCCCAGCGAGAGAGCCAGTGGAGCTGCGTAGCACGGACCCTGGTCACGGGAGGCAAGCCTCGGCGGCCCCCAGCAGGCATGGCATGGGTTACTTGCCAAGCGTGTGGGGGCAGTAGGCGCGCCAACCAGGCCACGGGCGCCCATTGCGAGTCAACATGGTGCCCAGCGACGAGACAGGGGAGTCGCATCGCACGGACCTGGGTACAGGTGCCATGCCTCGACAGCCCCTAGCAGGCACGGCATGGGCTGCTTGCCCAGCTTTCGAAAGCGGTGGGCGTGCCAGCAAGGCCATGCGTGCCCATCACGAGCTAGGCCCTCGATATAGTACCCATCGAGCTAGCTAGGGGAGCCGCGTGACACGGACCCTGGGCATGGGAGGCATGCGTTGGCAGCCCCACAGCAGGCATGGCAAGGGCTGCTTGCCCAGCTTGCCACTACGGTGGGAGCGCCAGCCAGGCCACTACTGCCCATTGCAAGCCAGCCCCCTCGTCCCTACCCCTCGACATAGTGCCCGGTAAGCGAGGCAGGGGAGCCACGTCGCATGGACCCCGAGCACAGGAGTCATGCCTCAGCAGCCCCAAGTAGGCATGGCATGGGCTGCTTGCCCAGCGTGCGGCAGCGGTTTGCGCGCCAGCTAGGCCACGGGCCCCCGTCATGATCCAGCCCCTCGTTCCTAGCCCTCGACATGGTGCCCAGCATGCACAGTGGCTACTTGCCCAGTGTGTTGCAGTGGTGGGCGCGCCAGCCAGGCTACAAGCACCCATCATGTGGCAGCACCTGGACAATGTGCCCAACGAGCAAGTCAGAGGGCCGCGTCGCATGGACCCTGGGCATGGGAGGCACACCTCGGCAGCCCCAAGCAGGTACAGCAAGGGCTGCTTGCCCAGCATGCAGGAGCGGTGGGCGCGCCAGCCAGGCCACGGGCACCCATCGTGTGCCAGTCTCCTCGTCCCTACCACTCGACAGAGTGCCCAGTGGGCAAGCCTGGGGAGCCACGTTGCATAGACCTTGGGCACTAGAGGCATGCCTCGGCAGCCCCCAGCAAGCACGGCATGGGCTGCTTGCCTAGTGTGTGGCAGCAGTGGGCACGCCTGCTAGGGCACGAGAGCCGATCGTGAGCGAGCCACCTCGTCCCTGCCCCTCAACTCAGTGCCCAATGAGCAAGCCAAGTGAGCCACGTTGCATGGACACTGTTCACAGGAGGCACGCCTCAGCAGCCCCCAGCAGGCTCTGCATGGGCTGCATGCACAGCAAGTAGTAGCCTTGGGTCGCAAGCCAGGCCACGGGCGCCCATCGCGAGCCAGCCCCTCGACATAGTTGCTAGCGAGCGAGCCTGAGGAGCCACGTTGTATGGAGCCTAGGCTTGGGAGGCATCCCTTGGCAGTCCCCAGCAGGCACGGCATGGGCAGCTTGCCCAGCGTGCGACAGCGGTGGGTAGGCCAGCCAGGGCACGGGTGCCCATCACGAGCAAGCCCCTCGACATAGAGCCCGGCGAGCGAGGCTGGGGAGCTGCTTCGAACGGACCCTGGGCATGGGAGGCATGCCTCGGTAGCCCCCAGCAGCCACGGCATGGGCTGCTTGCCCAGCATGCAACAGCAGTGGGCGCCAGCCAGGCCACAGGCGCCCATTATGAGCCAACCCCTAGACATAGTGCCCAGCGGTCGAGCCAGGGAGCCACGTCGCACGGAACCTTGGAATTGGAGGCATGCGATGGGATCCCCCAGTAGGTGCGGCATGGGCTGCTTGCCCAGCGTGCGGGGGCAGTAGGCGTGCCAGCCAGGCCATAGGCGGCCACCGCGAGCCAGCCCCTCGACATAGTGCCCAGTGAGCGAGCCGAGAGAGCCGCGTCGCATGGACCATGGGCACAGTTGGCATGCCTGGACAGCCCCTAGCAGGCATGGCATGGGCTGCTTCGCAAGCTTTCGACAGCGGTGGGCGCGCCAGCCAGGCCACGGGCGCCCATCATGAGCTAGCCGCTCGACATAGTACCCAACGAGGGAGCCAGGGAGCCGTATCGGACGAACCCTGGGATGGGAGGCAAGCCTCGGCGGCCCCCAGCAGGCGCAGCAGGGGCTACTTGCCCAGCGTGCGAGGGCAGTAAGCGCGCCAGCCAGGCCACGGGCGCCCACCGCGAGCCAGCCCCTCGACATTGTGCCCAGCAAGCGAGCTAGGGGAGCCATATCGCACGGACCTTGGGCACACGAGGCATGCGTCGACAGCCCCTAGCAGGCATGACATGGGCTGCTTGCCCAACTTTTGATAGCGGTGGGCGTGCCAGCTAGGCCACGGGTGCCTATCACAAGCCTGCCCTTCGACATAGTGCCAAACTAGGGACCGGGGAGCCGCGTTGCACGAACCTTAGGCACAGTGGCCCCCAGCAGTTGTGGCATGGGCTACTTGCCCAGTGTGCAGGGGCAGTTGGTGCCCGAGCCGTGCCACGGGCGCCCATCGCGAGCCAACTCCTCGATATAGTGCCCAGCGAGCGAGCCAGGGTAATCGCATCGCACGGACCTTGGGCATGGGTGGCATGCCTCGACAGCCCCTAGCAGGCACTGCATGGGCTACTTGCCCAGCTTTTGACAGCGGTAGGCACGCCAGCCAGGCCATGGGCGACCATCACGAGCTAGGCCCTCGACATAGTGCCCATCAAGCGAGCCAGAGGAGCCGCATCACACGGACCTTGGGCACGAAAGGCATGCCTTAGTAGCCATCAGTAGGCATGGCATGGGCTGCTTGCCCAGCGTGCATCAGCGGTGTTCGCGCTAGCCAGGCCACAGGCCCCCATCGTGATCCAGCCCCCTCATCCTTGTGTTGCAGCGATGGGCGCGCCAACCAGGCTACGGACACCCATCGCGAGCCAGCACCTCGACATAGTGCCCAACGAGCAAGCCAAGGGAGCTTGGGCACAGGAGGCACTCCTCGGTAGCCCCTAGCAGGCACAACAAGGGCTGCTTGCCCAGCGTGTGGGCAGGCCACGGGCACCCATCTTGTGCCAGCCCCTTCATCCCTGCCCTTCGACATAGTGCCCAATGAGCAAGCCTGAAGAGCCGCGTCGCACAGACCGTGGGCACGGGAGGCATTCCTCGGCAGCCCCCAGCAGCCATGCAAAGGCAGCTTGCCTAGCTTGTGACAACGGTGGGCGTGCCAGCCAGGCCAAGGGCACCCATCGTGAGCCAGCCCCCTCATCCCTAATCATCGATGCAGTGCCAAGGGAGCGAGCTAGGGAAGCAGCGTTGCACGGACCCTGGGCACAGGAGGCACTCATTGGCAACCCCTAGCAGGCACGACATCGGCTGCTTGCACAGTGTGTAGCAGCGTGGGGTGCGCCAGCCAGGCCATGGGCACCCACCACGAGCCAGCACCTCGGCATAGTGCCCAACCAGTGAGCCAAAGGAGCCACACCGAACAGACCCTAGGCATGAGAGCCAGGCCTTGGCAGCCCCCAGCACGCACGACGTGGCCTGCTTGCCAAGCGTGCGGTAGTGGTGGGCATGCCAGCCAGGCCACTGGCGCCCATCGCGAGCTAGCCACTCGAAATTGTTCCCAGAGAACGAACCAGGGGAGCCGCATTGCACGGACCATGGGCATCGGTGGCACACCTCAGCAGCCCCCAGCAGGCACGGCATGGGCTGCTTGCACAGTGTGTAGCAGCATAGGGTGTGCTAGCCAGACCACGGGTGCCCATCGTGAGCCAGCACCTTGACGTAGTGCCCAACGAGTGAGCTAGAGGAGCCGCATCACACGGACCCTGGGCATGGGAGGCATGCCATGGCAGCCCCCAGCACGCACGGTGTGGGCTACTTGCCCAGTGTGCGGCAGCAGTGGGCGCGCCAGCTAGGCCACTGGCGCCCATCACAAGCCAACCCCTCGACATAGTGCCCAGCGAGAGAATAAGGGGAGTCGCGTCGCACGGAGCTTGGGCACGAGAGGCATGCCTCGGCAGCCCCTAATAGGAACAGCATGGGCTGCTTGTCCAGCGTGCGGCAGCAGTGGGCGTGCCTGCTAGGCCACGGGAGCCCATCACGAGCCAGCCCAGTCGTCCCTCCCCCTCGATATAGTGCCCAACGAGTGAACCAGGGGACCCGCGTTGCACGGACCCTGGACACCGGAGGCATAACTCGGTAACCCCCAGCAGGAATGGCATGGGTGCTTGCGCAGAGTGCGGTAGCGGTGGGTGCGCCAGCCAGGCCACGGGCGCCCATCACGAGCCAACCCCTCGACATAGTGCCCCACGAGCGAGCCAGGGAGTCATGTCGCACAAATCATGGGCATTGGAGGCATGCCTCGGCAGCCCCTAGCAGGTACGGCATGGGCGGCTTGCCCATCTTGCGACAGTGGTGGGAACGCCAGCCAAGCCATGGGCGCTTATCGCGTGCCAACCCCTTCGTCCCTGCCCCTCGACATAGTGCCCAACGAGCGAAGCGGGGGAGCCATGTCACATGGGCCCTGGGCATGGGAGGCATGCCTCGATAGCCCCCAGCAAGCATGGGATGGGCTGCTTGCCAATCGTGCTGCAGCGGTGGGCGCGCCTGCCAGGCCACGGGCGCCCATCGCGAGCGAGCCCCCTCGTCCTTGCCCCTTGACATAGTGCCCAGTGAACGAACCAGGGGAGCTGCGTTACACGGACCTAGGCATGGGTGGTGTTAGAAAATCTTATGTTGACAATTAAAGTAGGTTATTTTTAGATTTGCTAGCTGTAATGTACTAGCTATAATATTATTGTCTATAATAGGAAAGGAGTAATCTACTCCTTGAATGGTAGGCTGTTACCATATATCAAGGAGTAATCTACTCCTTGATTAGAGTAGGCTACTACCTAGTATATATAGGTGTTGTATTTTTATTGTAAAGAGTATAAGGAATAATATTCTTTTCTCTAAAATTCTGCTTGTTTACATGGTATTAGAGCAAGGTTCATTCTAATCTTAAACCTTCTTTTTGTGAGGGTTAATCAATCCACTCTTGTATGATTGATTTTTTTTTTTTGTACCTCTGTTTTTGAGGTTGTGCCTCCATATTTGAGGTTGTGCCTCCGTATTTGAGATTGTGCCTCCGTATTTGAGATTGTGCCTCTGTGTTTAAGGTTGTGCATTTTATTTTATTTTATTTTATTTTTGGATACTTGAATCTACAATTCAAGATGTCAGATAATATGTCTCACTCTGATTTGGGTGATTCTGTTGGAGCTACTGTAAAGTTTAATGGTAGAAATTATGCTCTTTGGTCTCAAGAATTTTGTACCTTCCTTGGTTCTCAAGGTCGTGATCATCATCTAGTTCAAATGATGATAGACACTAAGGATTCCAAATATGCAGCTTGGCATCAATCTGATTGTGCCATGAAAACGTGGCTACTAAATTCTTTGGAACCTGAGATTGCTGCCTCTGTTGGATTGATATCAACTGCTAAGGAAATGTGGGACTTAATTAAAGAAATGTTCTTAAATGATGGTAATAATTCTTGAATTTTCTCTTTGTTTCAACAACTTGTTGATAACAAATAAAGTGAAAAATCCCTTCCAGAATTTTTCGCTGCCTATAGTGGAATTATCAATGAATTTCGTGAATTGCAGCCCCTCTCTACAGATCTAGAAACTCAAAAACATCAATGGGAAAATCTCTTTGTTTGTGGATTTCTTATGAATCTGAATGACCAATACAACACTCTCAAAATTCAATTACTTAGAGAAAGCACAATGCCTACTCTTCAAGCAGCCTTCTCTCGCTTGTAATCAGCCTTTTTAACTCTATCATCTCCACCTATTACTCTTGAACATTCTGCCATGTTCGCACAAGGACGTGGGCATAATATTGGAAAGAGTAGAGGATGTGATAGAAAATGTGATTTTTGTGGTAAAGGAAATCACACTGATGATGCATGTTGGGACAGGCATGGTAAACCTGAATGGGCTACCAAACGTACCAAAAAGCACAACACTCCCAAGGCAGCTGCTGCTACATTCACTTCTGATGGTTCTGTTTCTTCAGTTGGACTTAATCATGTTATTCAGATTTCTAAGGGGGAGTATGAATGGTTAATTCAATCACAACCTAATTCTATTGCCTCTCATACCTTCCAAACAGGTACCGCTGCACTTGCAACTCTTTCTAGTAATTTGGTGCATCAAATCACATGACTGGGGACCAACGTCAGTTTCATACTTTTACTCCTTCTCAATCTCTGTCACCAATTACTATTGCTGATGGGTCTATTCTACTGTCTCTGGATTTGGTACTGTTCACACTTCTTCTCTTACACTTAATCAAGTATTATATGTTCCCAAATTATCATTTAATCTTCTCTCAGTAAATCAAATCACAAAATCTTTAAATTATTCTATAACCTTCTTTCTTACTCACTGTATTTTTCAGGATCTTCAGACGAATACATTAATTGGACACGACTCTGAATCAGCAGGCATTCATTTTCTTAATTCTTCTGTTGCTGGTGGTGTGTCTCCTTATGATTGGCATTGTCATTTAGGTCATCCTAATTTTTTCAAGCTAAAAAAATAGTACCTTTTGTTGAGTTTACTACTTTAATATACTGTGATGTATGTTAGTTGGGAAAACATCACAGGTCATCTTTTTCTCCTAGAGAGAGTCGAAATTTAAGTCCTTTTGATTTAGTTCACTCCGATGTATGGGGGCCTTGTTGTTATCCTACTTTGTCCGATTATAAGTATTTTATCACCTTTGTGGATGATTGTTCTCGAATGACTTGGATTTATTTGCTAAAAGACAGGTCTCATGTTTTTGATGTATTTCAAACGTTTTATAATGAAATAAAGACGCAATTTTCTACCAGTATTCGTATTTTACGATCTGATAATGCCTTAGAATATATGAAAACTGACTTCTCTTTTTTTTGTTCTGCAAATGGTATTATTCACCAATCATCATGTGCTCATACTCCACAATAAATTGGTGTGGCAGAACGTAAAAACAGACATCTTCTTGATGTTACTCGTACTATTATGATTCAAACGAATGTACCCAAATACTTTTGGAGTGATGCCATACTCATTGCTAGATTTCTCATTAATCAGATGCCATCTTCAACTCTTAGAGGTGACATTCCTTTTAAATATCTTTTTCCAGATTGTCCACTCTTTTCTCTAACTCCGCGAATTTTTGGGTGTGTTTGCTTCATTCATTTATTTGAAACTGCTATGGATAAATTGTCTCCTAGGGCTATCCGTTGTGTTTTTTCAGGATATCCTCGATAGCTCCCCACAGGCACGGCATGGGCTGCTTGCCCAACGTTCGACAGCTGTGGGCATGCCAGCCAGGCCAATGGCGACAATCGCGAGCGAGCGCCCTCATCCCTGCCCCTCGACGTAGTGCCCAGTGAGCGATCCAGGGGAGCCACGTTGCATGGACCCTGGGCATGGGAGGCATGCCTCGGCAGCCCCTAGCAGGTACGGCATGGGCTGCTTGCCAAGCTTGCGACAGCGGTGGGTATGCTAGCCAGGCCACGGGCGCCCATCGCGAGCCAACCTCCTCATTCCAACCCCTTGACATGGTGCCCAATGAGCGAGCCAGGGCACGGGAGGAAAGCCTCCGCTACCCCTACTGAGCATGGCATGGGCTGCTTGCCGCAGTGGTGGGCGCGCTAACTAGGCCACGGGCGCCCATCGTGAGCCAGCCCACTCATCCCTGTCCCCAGACATAGTGCCCAATGAGAGTACCAGGGGAGCCGCGTCGCACAAACCATGGGCATGGGAGGTACGCCTCGGCAACCCCTAGCAGGTATGGCATTGGTTGCTTGCCCAGCGTCCGACAGCGGGACTGTGTCACGTACCTTCACAAATAGAATTCGATGATTCAAGTCAGCTATCTTTACACCATGTCCTTCGCTAGCATGGGTGAAAACCTCAGCTGGGCCTCGTGCTCCAAGCGCGGCTTGCTTTGGCATGCGGCTGCTTTGGCACATAGGCGCTCGATCGTCCCGTTAGGTGCGAAAAGTGTTACGATAGGAGTGGCCTCGACCTTTGCCTATCCAAGCGAAAGCATTTGTCTAATGTCCCATCGATTTTAAATGACGATCGCGACAGCTTTGGCCTCAGGGAGCCTTACGGCACGCTTCGGTCCTAATTGGCGCGATGTCTTGAAGGATGCTATCTGGTTGATCCTGCTAGTAGTCATATGCTTGTCTCAAAGATTAAGCCATGCATGTTTTAGTATGAACTAATTTAGACTGTGAAACTGCAAATGGCTCATTAAATCGGCTATAGTTTGTTTGATGGTACCTACTACTCAGATAACTGTAGTAATTCTAGAGCTAATACGTGCAACAAACCTCGACTTCTGAAAGGAGTGCATTTATTAGATAAAAGGTCGACGTGAGCTTCACCCATTACTCTGATGATTCATGGTAACTCAACGGATCGCAAGGCCATCGTGTCGGCGATGCACCATTCAAATTTCTGCCCTATCAACTTTCGATGATGGGATCATTGCCTACTATGGTAGTGACAGGTGACTGAGAATTAGGGTTTGATTCTGAAAAGGGAGCCTGAGAAACGGCTACCACATCTAAGGAAGGCAGCAGGCACACAAATTACCCAATCTTGACACGGGGAGGTAATGACAATAAATAACAATATCGGGCTCTTCGAGTTTGGTAATTGGAATAAGTACAATCTAAATCCCTTAACGAGGATCCATTGGAGGGTAAGTCTGGTGCCAACAGCCACGGTAATTCCAGCTCCAATAGTATATATTTAAGTTGTTGCTGTTAAAAAGCTCATAGTTGGACCTTGGGATGGGTTGGCCAGTTCGCCTACAGTGGGCACCAGTTGGCTCGTCCCTACTGCCGTGATGCGCTCTTGGCCTTAATTGACCAAGTCGTGCCTCTGACGCTGTTACTTTGAAGAAATTGGAGTGCTCAAAGCAAGCCTACACTCTGTATACATTGGCATGGGATAACATCATAGGATTTCGATCCTATTCTGTTGGCCTTCGGGATCAGAGTAATGATTAACAAGGACAATCGGGGGCATTCATATTTCATAGTTAAAGGTGAAATTGTTGGATTTATGAAAGATGAACAACTATGAAAGTATTTGCCAAGGATGTTTTCATTAATCAAGAACGAAAGTTGGTGGCTCGAAGATGATCAGATACCGTCCTAGTCTCAACCATAAACGATGCCAACCAGGGATGAGCGGATGTTGCTTTTAGGACTCCGCTGGCACTTTATCAGAAATCAAAGTCCTTGGGTTCTGGGGGAAGTATGGTCGCAAGGCTGAAACTTAAAGGAATTGAAGGAAGGGCACCACTAAAAGTGGAGCCTGCTGCTTAATTTTGACTCAACACGGGGAAACTTACCAGGTCTAGACATAGTAAGGATTGACAGACTGAGAGCTCTTTCTTGAATAAGACCTCAGCCTGCTAACTAGCTACATGG
>JAJFZO010000034.1:8082500-8135000 GCA_021397835.1 Moringa oleifera
CACTGGAGACATGCCTCGGAAGCCCCCAGCAGGCACAGCATGGGCAGCTTGCCCAGCGTGCGGCAGTAGCGGGGGCGCCAGCCAGGCCACGGGTGCCCAACGCGAGCCAGCCCACTCGTCCCTGCCCCTCGACTTAATGCCCAGTGAGCGCGCCAGGGGAACCGCATCCCATGGACACTGGGCATGGGAGGCATGACTTGGATGGCCCCAGCAGGCATAGCATGGGCCAAGTGCCCGGCTTGCGGCAGCGATGGGCGCGCCAGCCAGGCCACGGGCGCCCATTGAGAGCCAGCCCCCTCGTCCCCCAATCTCGACATAGCGCCCAGCAAGCGGGCCAGGAGAGCTACGTTGCACGGACCCAGGGCATGCGAGGCAAGCCTCGGCAGCCCCCAGCAGGCACGCCATGGGCCAACTGCCCACCATGCGGCAGCTGTGGGTGCGCCAGCAAGGCCAGTGGTGCCCATCGTGAGCCAGCCCCCTCGACCTCGACCCTCGACGTAGTGCCCAGCGAGCGAGCTAGGGGAGCCACGTCGCATGGGCCCTAGGCATGTGAGGGACACGTCGGCAGCCCCCAGTAGGCATGGCATAGACAAAGTGCCCAGCGTGTGGCAGCGGTGGGCTTGCCAGCCAGGCCAATGGTGCCCATTCCGAGCTAACCCCATTGTCCCAGTCCCTCGACGTAGTGCCCACCGAGTGAGCTAGGGGAGTCGCGTCGCACAGACCTTGGACACGGGAGGCATGCCTTGGCAGTCCCCAGCAGGCACGGCATGGGCCAAGTGCCCAGCGTGTGGCATCTGTGGGTGCGCCAACCACGCCAGTGGCGCCCATCGCGAGCCAGCCCCCTCGTCCCCGACCTCGACGTACTGCCCAACGAGCGAGCTAGGGGAGCCACGTCGCATGGGCCCTGGGCATGGGAGGCATGCCTTGGCAGCCCTAAGCAGGGACGGCATGGGCCAAGTGCCCAGCATGTGGCAGTTGTGGGCACACCAGCCATGCCAGTGGCGCCCATCGCTAGCCCGCCCCCTCGTCCCCGACCCTCGACATTGTGCTCAGCGAACGAGCCAGGGGTGCCGCGTCGCACGGACCCTGGGCATGGGAGGCATGCCTAGGCCGCCCCCAGCAGCCATGACATGGGCTGCTTGCCCAGTGAGTGGCAGTAGTGGGCGTGCCAGCCAGGCCAGTGGCGTCCATCGCGAGCCAGCCCCCTCGTCCCTGCCCCTCGACATAGTGCCCAGCGAGCGAGCCAGGGGTACCACGTCGCACAGACTCCAGGCACAGGAGACATGTCTTGGCAGCCCCCAAGCAGGCATGGCATGGGCCAAGTGCCCAGCATGCGGCAGCGGAGGGTGCGCCAGCCAGGCCAGTGGCGACCATCGCGAACAAGCCCCTTTGTCCCTGCCCCTCGACATAGTGCCCAGCGAATGAGCCAGGGGTGCTGCGTCGGATGGACCCTGGGCACGGGAGTCATGACTTGGCAGCACCCAGCAGGCATGGCATGGGCAGCTTGCCCAGCGTACGGTAGCTTTGGGGGCGCCAGCCAGGCGATGGGCGCCCATCGCGAGCTAACTCCCTTGTCCCAGCCCCTGTACTTACTGCCCAGCGAGAGAGCCAGGGGAGCCGCATCGCATGGATACTAGGCACAGGAGGCATGCCTCAACATTCCCTGGCAGGCACGGCATGGGCTGCCTGCCCAGCGTGCGGTAGCTATCAATGCGCCAGCCAGGCCACGGGCGCCAATCATGAGCCAGCCCCCTCATCCGTGCCCCTGGACTTACTGCCCTACGAGCAAGCCAGGGGAGCAGTGTCGCATGGACTCTGGGTACAGGAGGCAAGTCTCAGCCACCCCCAGCATGAATGGCATGCGCTGCTAGCCCAGCGTGCGACAGAGGTGGGCGCACCAGCCAGGCCACGAGCGCATATCGCGAGCCAGCCCCCTCGTCCCTGCCCCTCGACTTACTGCCCAGCAAGCGAGCAAGGGGAGCCACGGCACACAGACCCTCACCACAAGAGGCATGCCTCAGTAGCACCCAGCAGGCACGGCATGGGATGCTTGCCCATGGTGTGGCAGCGCGGGGCACACGAGCAAGGCCATGAGCACCCATCACGTGCCAGTCCCCTCGTCCCTGCCCCTCGACTTACTGTCCAGCGAGCGAGCAAGGGGAGCCGCGTCGCATGTACCCTAGCCACAAAAGGCATGCCTCAACAGCCTCCAGCACGCACGTCATGGGTTGCTTGCCCAGCGTGTGGCAGCGGTGGGCACATTAGCAAGACCACAAGCGCCCATCGTGTGCCATCCCCCTCGTCCCTGCCCCTCCACTTAGTGCCCAGCGAGTGAGCCAGGGGAGCCGTGTTGCATGGACACTGGGCACAAGAGGCATGCCTCAACAGCCCTCAGCGGGCACAGCATGGGCTGCTTGCCAAGCATGCGGTAGCTGTGGCCGCGTCAGCCAGCCCCCTCGTCCCTGCCCCTCCACTTACTACCCAGCAAATGAGCCAGGGGAGCCGTGTTGCACGCACACTGGGCATAGGAGGCATGCCTTGGCAGCCCACAGCAAGCACAGCATGGGCCGCTTGCCTAGCGTGCGGCAGCTGTGGGCACGCAAGCCAGGCCATGGGCGCCCATGGCAAACCAACCCCCTCGTCCCTGCCCCTCCACTTACTAACCAGCGAGCGAGCGAGGGGAGTCGCGTCACACGGACCATGCGCATGGGAGGCATGCCTTGGCAGCCCCCCAGCAGGCACGGCGTGGGTCAAGTGCCCAGCGTTCGGCAGTGGTGGGCATGCCAGCCAGGCTAGAGGAGCCCATCGCGAGCTTGGCCCCTCGTCCCTGCCCCTCGACATGGTGCCCAGTGAGCGTGCCAGGGGAGCCGCGTTGCACGGGCCCTAGGCACAGGAGGCATGCCTCGGTAGCCACCAAGTTGTGTGGCATGGGCTTCTTGCCCAGTGCGCGGGAGCGGTGGGCGCGCTTGCCTGGCCACGGGCACCTAGTGGGAGCCGACCCCCACGTCCCTGCCCCTCGACATAGTGCCCAGAGAGCGAGCTAGGGGAGCCACGTTGCGCAGACCCTGGGCGCGAGAGGCAAGCCTCGGTAGCCCTCAGCAGGCACAACCTGGGTTTCTTGCCCAGCGTACGAGAAACGTAGGTGCCCTAGCCAGGCCACTGGCACCCATCATGAGCCGACCCCCTCGTCTCTGCCCCTCTACATAGTGCCCAGCGAGCGAGCCAGGGGAGCCACGTCTCACGGACCCTAGGCACGAGAGGCAAGCCTTGGCAGCCACCATGTTGCACAGCATGGGTTTCTTGCCCAGTGTGCGGGAGCAGTGGGTGCGCTTGCAAGGCGATGGGCTCCCATCGTGAGCCGGCCCCTTCTTCCTAGCCCCTCGACATAGTGCCCAGTGAGCGAGCCAAGGGAGCTGCATCGCACGGACCCTGGCACAGAAGGAATGCCTTGGCAGCCACAAGGTTGCACGGCATGGGCTTCTTGCCCAGCATGCTGGAGCGGTGGAAGTGCTTGCCGGGCCACGGGCTCCCATCAGGAACCGGCCCCCACGTCCCTGCCCCTCGACATAATGCCCAACGAGTGCTCCAGGGAGTCGCGTCACATAGACTCTGGGCACGGGAGGCATGCCTCGGCACCCACTAGGTTGCATGGCATGGGCTTCTTGCCCAGCTTGAGTGAGCGGTGGGAGCGCCAGCCAGGTAATGG
Source organism: Moringa oleifera (assembly GCA_021397835.1). Taxonomy (NCBI): domain Eukaryota; kingdom Viridiplantae; phylum Streptophyta; class Magnoliopsida; order Brassicales; family Moringaceae; genus Moringa; species Moringa oleifera. The sequence continues at coordinate 8,086,207 of JAJFZO010000034.1, forward strand.
GTGCCCATCGCGAGCCGGCCCCTTCGTCCCTGCCCCTCAACATAGTGCCCAGCGAGCGAGCCAGGGGTACCGCATCGCATGGACCCTAGCACGGGAGGCACGCCTTGGCAGTCATAAGGTTGCACGGCCTAAGTTCTTAACCAGTGTACGAGAGCAGTGGGCGCAGTAGCCAGGCCACGGGTGCCCATCGTGAGCCAGACCCTCGTTCCTGGCCCTCCACATAGTGCCCAACGAGCGAGCCAGGGGAGCTGCGTCACACCGACCCTGGGCACGAGAGGGAATCCTCGGCTGCCCCCAGCTGGCACGGCCTAGGCTTTTTGCCCAGCGTGCGGGAGCGATGGGGGCGCTAGCCTGGCTACTAGCACCCATCGCGAGCCGGCCCTGTCGTCCCTGCCCCTCAACATAGTGCCCAACAAGCGAGCCAGGGGAGCCGTATCGCATGGACCCTGGGCACGGGAGGCATGCCTCGACAGCCATAAGGTTGTGTGGCATCGGCTTCTTGCCCAACGTGTGGGAGCAGTGGGCCACGGGTGCCCATGGCGAGCCGTCCACTTGTCCCTGCCCTTCGACAAAGTGCCCAACGCGCGAGCTAGTGGAGCCGCGTCGCACGGACCCTGGGCATGAGAGGCACGCCTTGGCAACCACTAGGTTGCACGGCATGGGCTTCTTACCCAGCGTGTGGGAGTGGTGGGCAAGCTTGCCAGGCCCTGGGATCCCATCGTGAGTCGGCCCCTCATCCCTGCCCCTCGACATAGTGCCCAATGAAGGAGCTAGGGGAGCTGCATTGCACAGACCCTGGGCACGAGAGGCATGCCTCGGCAGCCACGAGGTTGCATGGCATGGGCTTCTTGCCCAGTGTGTGAAAGCGGTGGGTGCGCCATCCAGTTCATGGGCACCCATCGCGAGCTGGCCCCCTCATCCTTGCAGCTCGACATAGTGCCCAGCGAACGAGCCAGGGGAGCCGTGTAGCACAGAGCCCAGGCACGGGAGGCATGCCTCGGCAGGCATGAGGTTGCATGGCATGGGCTTCTTGCCCAACATGCGGAGCGGTGTGTGCGCTTGCCAAGCGACGGGCTCCCATCGTGAGCCAGCCCCCTCGTCCCTAGGCTCTTGACATAGTGCCCACGAGCCAGGGGAGCCGCGTCGCACGGACCCTGGGCATGGGAGGCACGCCTCGACAGCCACTAGGTTGCGTGGCCTGGGCTTCTTGCCCAACGTGTAGGAGCGGTGGGCGCACCAGCCAGGCCATGGGCGCCCATTGTGAACCAGCCCCTCGTCCCTGCCCCTCCGCATATTGACCAGCGAGCGAGCCAGGGGACCCGCGTCGCACCAACCCTGGGCACGAGAGGCACACCTTGGCAGTCACCAGGTTGCACGGCATTGGCTTCTTGCCCAGCGTGCCAGCGCGGTGGGCGCGCTTGCCAAGCCGCGGGCTCCCATCGTGAGTTGGCCCCCTCGTCCCTACCCCTCGACATAGTGCCCAATGAGCGAGCCAAGGGAGTCACGTCGCACAGACCCTTGGCATGGGAGGCAAGCCGCGGCAGCCCCTAGTAGCCACGGCGTGGGCTTGTTACCCAGCGTACGGGAGTGGTGGGCGTGCCAGCCAGGCCACTGGCACCCATCATGAGCTGGCCCCCTCGTCCCTGCCCCTCAACATAGTGCCCAGTGAGCGAGTCAGGGTAGCCGCATCACACGGACCCTGGGCACGGGAGGCACGCCTCGACAACCACTAGGTTGCATGGCATGGGCTTCTTGCCCAGTGTGGGAGCGGTGGGCGCACTAGCCAGGCCACGGGCGCCTATCGTGAGCCGACCCCTTGTCCCTGCCCTCGATATAGTGCCCAGTGTGCGAGCTAAGGGAGCCGCATCGCACGAACCTTGGGATCGAGAAGCACACCTTGGCAGCCACCAGGTTCCACGGCATGGGCTTCTTGCCCAGTGTGCGGTAGCGGTCGGCGCACATGTTGGGCGACGGGCTCCCACCATGAGCCGGCCCCCTCATCCCTGCCCCTCGACAGAGTGCCCAACGAGCGAGCCAGGGGAGCCATGTCGCACGGACCTTGGGCATGGGGAACATGCCTTGGCAGCCACCAAGATGTGTGGCATGGTCTTCTTGCTCAGCGTGCAGGAGCAGTGGGCGCGCTGAGTAGGCCAAGGGCGCCCATCGCGAGCCGGTCCCTTGTCTCTATTCCTCGACCCAATGCCCAGCATGCGAGCCAGGGGAGCTGCGTCGCACGAACCATAGGCACGAGAGGCACGCCTTGGCAGCAACCAGGTTGCATGGCATGGGCTTCTTGCCCATCATGCGGGAGAGGTGGGCATGCTTGCTAGGCCACGGGCTCCCATCGAGCCTGCCCCCTCGTCCCTACCCCTCGACATAGTGCCCAGCGAGCGAGCCAAGCGAGCCGCATCGTATAGACCCAGGGCATGGGAGGCACACCTCGGTAGCCACCAGGTTGCATGGCATGGGCTTCTTGCCCAGCGTGCGGGAGCGGTGGGCGCGCTTGCCAAGCGACAGCCTCCGAACGTGAGTTGGCCTCCTCGTCCCTGCCCCTCGACATAGTGCCCAGCGAGTGAGCCAGGTGAGGCGCATCACATGGACCCTGGGCATAGGAGACACACCTTGGCAGCCACCAGGTTGCATGGCATGGGCTTCTTGCCGAGCGTACGGGTACGGTGGGCACGCTAGCCAGGCCACAGGCGCCCATCGCGAGTCCTCCCCCTCTTCCCTACCCCTCGACATAGTGCCTAGCATGGGAGCCAGGGGAGTCACGTCACACAGACCCTGGGCACGAGAGGCACGCCTTGATAGCCACCAGGTTGCACGACATGGGCTTCTTTCCCAGCATACGAGAGCAGTGGGCGGGCTTGCGAGGCCACGGGCTCTAATCGTGAGCCGACCCCCTCGTCCCTGCCCCTCGACTTACTACCCAGTTTGCCAGCCAGGGGAGCCACAACAGTCCCCTGCAGCCATGATGCCAGCCTTGCCACGGGCGCCCCACGCGAGCTTGCCACGAGCACGCTGTGAGGCTCCCCACGTGCTGTGGGCGTTGATTTCATGGGCAAGCTGGGCTTGGCCATGTCCCCTGGCTATGATGGACGCTGAGGGTAGCCATGGGGTGGCTGGAGGTGCACTGGACAGGGCAGCCAGCTTACACGCTGGGCCAGACAGAATTACAGTTGCCCCAACCTACAGGCCGCAATGCCCATTTGCGAAATTGGTGTGAATTGACTGTCTTTTCATCATGAAATTGGTCCCAAAATGACTCAAATAAATTGTGTAATTCGTAAGGAGACTGCCCTGAAGTTTAGGATCATTTTAACTCATGGGCTATTTTTGATGATTTTTTCAATTTTTGGGTGTAGAAAATTCTGAAATTTTTTCTGGTGGTAGATATGATTATTCTCCATGTATGTACAAAATTTCAGCTCAAAATTCCAAGTAAATAATTTTTTAGACCCATTATGATGGCTCAAACAAATTTATGTTTCCTCCTGCCGGACGTGAAACTTCATTTAAGACTCTTTAGGGGAGAGGTGGTCACCAAGCTTGCTGGGTGCCAGCGGGCCATGCGTGCTGCCCACTACCCATCCCACATGGGCAAGCGCTAGGCTTGGGGAACCTAGCGCACATGGCATGGGCAGGGCAGCTTGCTGCCCTGCCCATCCAATCGATGGTGCATGGCTGTGACGGCCACCACCGTCGCAGGCAAGCGGCCAGCGACGTCGACCGAAGAGTGTGGGATGCCCGATCAGTAGCCAATGGAGTGGGGAAAACGTGGGTGGGGAAAACGTGGGAAACGAAATCCACTAAATTATGGGCAATAAAATGAGAAAAATTATGGGATAATTAGCTTGGATATGGCTAGACAAGCTCGACGGTGTGGGCAACGAAGCTAACAATGATGCATGCTACGCGAGGGCCAAATCACTATAGGGAATTTTGAGCTTGCGGAGTGCTTCATCGCAGGCCCTCGAGGCGGCAAACGTGGGTTTGGATCCCCATGCTCAAGCTTGCCTAGGCGGACTCGTTGCGAAGAACGATCGACGACATGATCGTCAGCCATTAGCATCGAGCGAGCCACACGGCGAGCCCGGGCATGGCATGAACCATTGCTGTCAAGGCGTCATCGGTGGGAAAAAACTTGGGAAATGAAATCTGCTAAATCTTGGGATAATGAGCTGGGAAGTGGCTAGATAAGCACGACAGTATGGACGGTGAAGCTAACAATGATGCATGCTACGCAAGGGCCAAATCGCTGGGGGGATTTCAAGCATGCAAAGTGCTTCATTATAGGCCCTTGAGGTGGCGGACGCGGGGTTGGATCCTGACGCTTAGACTTGCCGAGACGGACTCGTTGTGCAGCGCAATCGATGACACGATCGTCGACCGTTAGCACCGAGCAACCCAACGGCCAGCCTAGGCACGACGTGAACCACTGCTGCCAAGGCCTCATCGGTGGGAAAAACATGGGAAATAAAATCCTCTAAATCATGGAAAAATGAGCTGGGATGTGGCTAGACAAGCACGATGGTATAGGCGACGAAGCTAACGACGATGCATGCTATGCAAGGGCCAAATCGTTGGGGGGATTTTGAGCATGCAAACTGCTTCATCGCAATCCCTCGAGGTGGCGTACGTGGGGTTGGATCCTGACGCTCAGATTTACCGAGGCGGACTTGTTGCGCAGTGCGATCGACAACACGATCATCAGTCGTTAGCACCAAGTGACCCACACAGCCAGCTTGGGCACCCCGTGACACCCCTGCCGCCAAGGCCTCATCGACGGTCCCTTGCCATTGAAGAATCGTCCCTCACTATCGAAACAATTTTGCACTTAGCGACTTGGGTGCAGTGACCCTCGAGGACCTGCATGATCGATGGCCCTTTTGCTCATTTGCTTGCAGCTTATTTGGTGTTGTTGCTGCCCATTTGTACGTGCGGCGTGTGAGTGGTGATCTAGTGATGCGTGTTGGTAGGCTCCATTCTCCCCTATCGAACTATCGGCTAGCACGTTGCTTCAAGCTCGACCCTGAGCCATACGTTGGCTTTTCGTGGGTCACATCGGGACCATGTGTGGCGAGCCTTCATAAACAAAATTTGATGATTCGAGTCGACTGTCTTTGCACCATGTCCCTCGTGGACCTGGGTGGAAACCTTAGTTGGGCCTCGTGCTCCAAATGCGGCTTGCTTCGGCATGCAGTTGCTTTGGCACATCGACACTCGATCGTCCCTTCGAGTGTGAAAAATGTTGCGATAAGAGTGGCCTTGACCTCTGCCTGTCCAAGTAAAAGCATTTATCCCACATCCCATCAATTTTGAATGATGACCGCAAACAGCTTTGGCCTCAACGAGCCTTGCAGCATGCTTCAGTCCTAGTTGGCGCGGTGTCTCGAAGGATACTACTTGGTTGATCCTACTAGTAGTTATATACTTGTCTAAAAGATTAAGTAATGCATGTGTAAGTATGAACTAATTTAGACTGTGAAACTGTGAATGGCTCATTAAACCAGTTATAGTTTGTTTGATGGTACCTACTACTCGGATAATCGTAGTAATTATGGAGCTAAGACATGCAACAACCCCTGATTTCTGAAAGGGGCACATTTATTAGATAGAAGGCCGACGCGGGCTTCGCCTATTGCTCTGATTATTCATGATAAACTCGACGGATCGTAAGGCCATCATGTCGGCGATGCATCATTCAAATTTTTGCCCTATTAAACTTTGATGGTAGGATAGTTGCCTACTATGGTAATGACGTGTGACGGAGAATTAGGGTTTGATTCTGGAGAGGGAGCCTGAGAAACGGCTACCACATCCAAGGAAGGCAACAGGCATGTAAATTACCTAATCCTGACATGGGGAGGTAGGGACAATAAATAACAATGTCGGGCTCTTCGAGTCTAGCAATTGGAGTGAGTACAATCTAAATCCCTTAATGAAGATCCATTGGAGGGCAAGCCTAGTACTAGCAGCCGTGGTAATTCCAGCTCCAATAGTGTATATTTAAGTTGTTTGCAGTTAAAAAACGTGTAGATTGACATTGGGAAGGGTCGACCGATCCACCTACGGTGTGCACCGGTTGGCTCATTCCTACTGCCGACGACGCGCTCCTGGCCTTAATTGGTCGGGTCGTGCCTTCTGCGCTATTACTTTGAAGAAAGTAGAGTGCTCAAAGCAAGCCTACACTCTGCATACATTAGCAAGGGACAACATCATAGGATTTCGATCCTATGCTGTTGGCCTTCGGGATCGAAGTATGATTAACAAGGACAGTCGGGAGCATTCGTATTTCATAGTCAGAGGTGAAATTCTTGGATTTATGAAAGACGAACAACTGCGAAAGCATTTGCCAAAGATGTTTTCATTAATCAAGAATGAAAGTTATGGGCTCGAAGATGATTAGATACCGTCCTAGTCTCAACCATAAATGATGCCGACCAGGGATCAGCGGATGTTGCTTTTAGGACTCCGCTGGCACCTTATGAGAAATCAAAGTCTTTGCGTTCTGGGGGAAGTATGGTCGTAAGGCTGAAACTTAAAGGAATTAATGGAAGGGCACCACTAGGAGTGGAACTTGCAGCTTAGTTTAACTCAACACGGGGAAACTTACCAGGTCCAGACATAGTAAGGATTGACAGACTGAGAGCTCTTTCTTGATTCTATGGGTGGTGGTGCATGGCCGTTCTTAGATGGTAGAGCAATTTGTCTAAGTAATTCCATTAACAAACGAGACCTCAGCCTGCTAACTAGCTACGTGGAGGTGATGCTCCACGGCTGGCTTCTTAGAGGGAGTATGGCCAATTAGGCCAAAGAAGTTTGACGAATAATAGGTTTGTGATGCCTTTAGATGTTCTGGGCCGCACCGCGCTACACTGATGTATTCAACGAGCTTATAGCCTTGGCCGATAGGCTCGAATAATCTTTGAAATTTCATCGTGATGGGGATAGATCATTGCAATTGTTGGTCTTCAACCAGGAATTCCTAGTAAGCCCGAGTCATCAGCTCCTCTTCGAGTGAAAAAGCACGCCCCAGTCGCCTCGAACTCGGTGCGTAGCTGGCGGTCGTGTCATCTCTAAATAATCTCTAAAATGACCTTCGGCAATGGATATCTCAACTCCCTCATCGATGAAGAATGTAGTGAAATGCGATATTTGGTGTGAATTGAAGAATCTTGTGAACCATCGAGTCTTTGAACGTAAGTTGCTCCCGCAGCCATCAGGTCGAGGGCAAGACTGCCTAGGTGTCAAGCAGCGTCACCTCTGCCCCTCCACTTATTGCCCAGTGAGCGAGCCAGGGGAGTCGCGTTGCATGCACCCTAGGCACGGGAGGCATGCGCGGCAGCCCCCAGTAGGCATGGTGTGGCCTGCTAGCCCAGTGTGAGGCAGCGGTGGGCGCACTAGCCAGGCCACGGGTGCCAATCGTGAGCCAGCCCCATCGTCCCTGCCTCTCGCCATGGTGCCCAGTGAGTGACCTAGGGGAGCTCATCGCAACGAACATTGGGCACGGGCGGAATGCCTCGGCAACCCCCAGCGGGCATGGCATGGGTTGCTTGCCCAGCGTGCGGCAACGGTTGGGGGACCAGCTAGGCCACGGGCGCCCATCGCTAGCCAGCCCCCTCGTCCTTACCGCTCGACTTATTGCCTAGAGAGTGAGCCAGGGGAACAGCGTCACACAGACCTTGGGCACGGGAGGCATGCCTTGGCAGCCCCCAGTAGGCACGGCATGGCTTGCTAGCCCAGTGTGCGGCAGCTGTGGGTGCGCCAGCCAGGCCATGGGCGCCCATCCCGAGCCAACCCCCTTATCCCTGCCCCTCGACATGGTGTCTAGTGTGTGAGCCAGGGGTTCCACAGCAATGCCTAGCAAGCACGTTGCCAGCCTTGCCAGGGGCGCCCCATGCTAGCCTGGCACGAGCATGCTGTGAGGCTCGACACGTGCTATGGGCGTTGATTTCATGGGCAAGTTGGCTTGGCCGTGTCCCCTGGCTATGATGGAACTTGAAGCTAGCCATGGGGTGGCTGGAATTGCACTAGACAGGGCAGCCAGCATGCACCCTGGGCCAGGCAAAGGGACAGCTGCCCTAGCCTACTGGCCACAATGCCCACTTGCGAAATTAGTGTGAATTGACAGTCTTTTCATCACGGAATTTATCCAAAAGTGACTGAAATAAATCGTGTAATTCATGAGGAGTCTTCCCCTGAAGTTTGGGATCATGTCCACTCACAGGCTATTTTTGATGATTTTTTTCAATTTTTGGTTGTAAAAAATTCATTAAAAACAATTGGTGATCAGAAAATTCTGAAATTTTTTCTAGTGGGAGATATGATTATTCTCCGTTTATGTAGAAAGTTTCAGCTCAAAATTCCAAATAAGTAATTTTTTAGAGCCGTTATGACTGCTCAAACATATTGATGTTTTCTCCTGTTGGGAGTGAAATTTCATTTTATGGGGGAGGTGGTCACCAAGCTTGCTGGGTGCCAACAGGCCATTTGTACTCCCCCCTAGGCCATCCCACATGGGCAGGCGCTGGGCTTGGGAAACCCAGCGCCCATGGTATGGGTAGGGAGGCTTGCTGCCTTGCCCATCCAACCGATGGTGCATGGCTATGGCGGCCACCACCGCTAGCAAGCAAGCGGCTGACAATGTCGGTCAAAGAGTGTAGGATGCCCGATCAGTAGCCCACAGAGTGGGAAAAATATGGGAAATGAAATCCGCTAATCTGTGGGCAATAAAATGAGAAAAATCGTGGGATAATGAGCTGGGATGTGGCTAGACAAGCTCGACAGTGTGGGCGGCGAAGCTAACGATGATGCATGCTACGTGAGGGCCAAATCGCTGGGGGGATTTTAAGCATGCGGAGTGATTTGTCGCAGGCCCTCGAGCTGACAGACACGGGGTTGGATCCCGATGCTCATGCTTGCCTAGGCAGACTCGTTGTGCAGCGCGATCAATGACACGATCGTCGACCATTAGCATCAAGCGAGCCACACAGCCAGCCTGGGCAGGATGTTACACCCCTGCTACTAAGGCCGCATCAGGGGAAAAAATTTGGGAAGTTTGAGGCATGCGTGCTACACTAATGTATTCAACAAGTTTATAGCCTTGGGCGACACGTTCGGGTAATCTTTGAAATTTCATGGTGATGGGGATTGATCATTGCAATTATTGGTCTTCAACGAGGAATTCCTAGTAAGTGCAAGTCATCAGCTCACATTGACTACGTCCCTGCCCTTTGTACACACCGCCTGTCACTCTTACCGATTGAATGGTCCGGTGAAGTATTTGGATCGCGACAACGTGGGCGGTTCGCTGCTCCTGACATCGCAAAAAGTCCACTAAACCTTATAATTTAGAAGAAGGAGAAGTCGTAACAAGGTTTCCGTAGGTGAACCTACGGAAGGATCATTGTCGAAAATTCGCTCAGTGAAACAACCTGCGAACACGTTGTAAACACACCGGCGAGGCGATGGGCTCTCGAGCCCCTCGTCTAGTCTCACATTGCAAGGGTGCGCAGGCTCGTGCCCAAGCCCCTCATCTCGTGCAACGACAAAACCCACATCATGGGATGCGCCAAGGAACTCAAATGAAAAAGCACGCCCTAGTCGCCCCGATCTTGGTGCGCAGCTGGCAGTCATGTCGTCCCTAAACGATGTCAAAAATGACTCTCGACAATGGATATCTCGGCTCTCGCATTGATGAAGAATGTAACGAAATGCGATACTTGGTGTGAATTGCAGAATCTAGTGAACCATAGAGTCCTTGAACACAAGTTGCACCCGAAGCCATCAGGCAGAGGGCACGTCTGCCTAAGTGTTAAGCACTGTCGCCCCCGACTCCCCCACCCCCTTGCATTCCTTCTGGGAGGGGAGGGACCATCGTGGGGCAGATGTTGGCCTCCCGTTCGCCTTCGGCTCATGGTTGGCCTAAAAAAAGCCTCAAGCGACGCTGCATCATGGCTTGGCGGTGGTAGAAAAGGCCTCATACTCCCTCGTGCGCATGTCGCTCGCTCGCAGCTCACGAACCCAATGATCAATCGATCGAGATGCAACCTCAGGTCAAGCGAGACCACCCACTGAGTTTAAACATATCAATAAGTGAAGGAAAAGAAACTAACAAGGATTCTCCTATTAACGATGAGCAAACCGGGAAAAGCCCAGCTTGAAAATCGTGCGCCCTTGGTGCCCGAATTGTAGTCTAAAGAAGCATCCTTAGCGATGGACTGGGGCCCAAGTCCCCTGGAAAGGGGTGCCGAAGAGGGTGAGAGCCCTGTCTCGCTCAGACAGTGTTGCACTACAAGGCGTTGTCAACTCGGGTTGTTTGGGAATGCAGCCCCAATAGGGTGAAAAATTCCGTCTAAGGCTAAATATGGGCGAGAAACCGATAACGAACAAGTACCGCGAGGGAAAAATGAATAGAACTTTGAAAACAAAGTCAAAGAGTGCTTAAAATTATCGGGAGGGAAACGGATGGGGGCCAGCGATGCACCTCGGTCGAATGTGTAACGGCCACGAGCCGATTCGCCGATCGACTCGGAGTATGGACTGATGTGGATTGCGACGAAGGCCCAAGCCCGAGCCTTTGATATGCTCGCAGAGACGTCATCTTCGAGATCGTGGCTAGCAGCGTGCGCCATCGTGATGGTGCTTTGGCACCTACGCTCTTCCAGCATCGGTCAGCGGGTTCCCCATTCAAACCATCTTGAAACACGGACCAAGAAGTCTAACATGCGTGCGAGTCAACGAGCGAGTAAACCCATAAGGCACAAGGAAGCTTATTGGCGGGATCCCTCATGGGTGCACCATTGATCGACCTCGATCTTTTGAGAAGGGTTCAAGTGCGAGCATGCCTATTGGGACCTAAAATATGGTGAACTATGCTTGAGCGGGGTGAAGCTAGAGGAAACTCTAGTGGAGGCTTGTAGCAATACTGACGTGCAAATCGTTTGTTTGACTTAGGTATAGGGGCGAAAGACTAATCGAACCGTCTAGTAACTGGTTCCCTCAGAAGTTTTCCTCATGATAACTAGAGCTTAAATGCGAATTCTATCAGGGAAAGCCAATGATTAGAGGTATCGGGGGCGCAATACCCTCGACTTATTCTCAAACTTTAAATAAGTAATACGAGGCGGCTGCTTTGTTAAGCCATCCCACTGAATCGAGAGCTCCAAGTGGGCCATTTTTGGTAAGCAAAACTGGCGATGCAGGATAAATCGGAAGCTGGTTATTGTGCCTAACTACGCACTAACTTAGAACCCACAAAGGAGTGTGTAATAACTGGAAGTTGGTCGATTAAGATAGCAGGACGATGGCCATGGAAGTCGAAATTTGCTAAGGAGTGTGTAATAACTCACGTACCGAATCAACTAGCCCTGAAAATGGATGGCGCTGAAGTGTGCGACCTATACTCGGCCGTTAGGGCAAGGGCCAAACCCCAATGAGTAGGAGGGCGCGGGGGTCGCCGCAAAACCCGAGGCGTGAGCCTGGGCGGAGCGACCATCGATGCAGATTTTGATGGTAGTAGCAAATATTCAAATGAGAACTTTGAAGGTCAAAGAAGGGAAAGGTTCCATGTGAACGGCACTTGCCCATGGGTTAGTGGATCTTAAGAGACGAGTGAAGCTCATCGGATAGTGCCTCTGCGTGAGCTTCAAAAGAGGATCCGGTTAAAATTTTGGAATCGGGACGTGGCGGCTGACAATAATGTTAGGGAGTCTAAAGACATCGACAGGGACCCCAGAAAGAGTTATCTTTTCTATTTAATTGCCTGCCCACACTGGAAACGGCTCAGTCAGAGGTAGGGTCCAGCGGTTGGAAGAGCACTGTACGTCGCGTGGTGTCCGGTGCGCTCCCATTGGCCCTTGAAAATTCGAAGGATTGTGTGCCTCCCATGCCCAGTCGTACCCATAATCGCATCAGGTCTCCAAGGTGAACAGCCTCTGGTCGATGGAATAATGTAGGCAAGGGAAGTTGGCAAAATGGATCCGTAACATCGAGAAAAAGGCTTGGCTCTGAGGGCTGGGCACGGGGGTCCCAGTCTCGAACTTGTCAACTATAGGTGGACTGCCCGAGCTGCTCCCACGGGGAGAGTGGATTGCCGTGTGTTGGCCGGTGGATGGACTAGGAACGGTTCCTTCGGGGGCCTTCCTCGAGCGTCGAACAGCTAACTCAGAACTAGTACGGACAAGGGGAATCTGACTATTTAATTAAAACAAAGCATTAGATGGTCCCTATGGATGCTCACGTAATGTGATTTTTGCCTAGTACTTTGAACGTCAAAGTGAAGAAATTCAACCAAGCGCAGGTAATCGGCGGGAGTAAGTATGACTTTTTTAAGGAAGCCAAATGCCTCGTCATCTAATTAGTGACGCGCATGAATGGTTTAACGAGATTCCCACTGTCCTTGTCTACTTTCCAGTGAAACCACAGCCAAAGGAATGGGCTTGGCAGAATCAGTGGGGAAAGAAAACCCTGTTGAGCTTGACTCTAGTCCGACTTTATGAAACGACTTGAGAGCTATAGGATAAGTAAGAGCCAAAAACAGCGAAAGTGAAATACCACTACATTTAACGTGATTTTACTTATTCCATGAATTGGAGGTGGGGCGTCGCCCCTCTTTTTAGACTCAAGGTCAGCTTCAGCCTGCCTATCTGGGTGAAAGCCATTATCAGGTGGGGAGTTTGGCAGGGGTGGTACATCTGTTAAAAGATAACGCACGTGTCCTAAGATGAGCTCAACGAGAACAAAAATCTCCTATGGAACAAAAGGGTAAAAGTTTGTTTGATTCTGATTTCCAGTACGAATACGAACTATGAAAGCATGGCCTATCCATCTTTTAGACCTTCAAAATTTGAAGCTAGAGGTGTCAGAAAAGTTACCACAGGTTGCAGAGTGGCCTTGCTACCACGATCCACTAAGATTCAACCCTTTGTCGCTTTGATTCATCCTTTCCCCCCCTCCCTCCCAAACACCCACAATAATTGTCCCTCTCTTTTTGGCAATCGATCCCTCGAGGTCTGAAATCGTCCCTTAAGATAATGACCTAGAAAAAGAAGTAAGCCCTTTAGGCTTATAGAGAATGAGAAACACAAGGGAAAAACACTTGGAAACATATCAAGAAGCATTAGGGAACCAAGGGTTGCTCCAATAAAAAAATAAATATATCTAACAGAAACTTGACCATCGATGTTGTCCCTTGGTAAAGTATTGCCCAGTGAGCGAGCAAAGGGAGCCACATCACATAGACACTGGGCACAGAAGGCATGCCATGACATCCCCTAGCAGGCACGGCATGGGCAGCTTGCCTAGCGTGAGGCAACTGTGGGCGCACCAGCCAAGCCATGGGTGCCTATCGCTTGCCAACCCCCTTGTCCCTGACCCTCGATATAGTGCCCTGTGAGCGAGCGAGGGGAGCAGCATCGCACGGACCTTGGACATGGGAGGCATGCCTCGGCAGGCCCTAGTAAGCACGGCGTGGGCTGCTTGCCCAGCGTGCGACAGTGGTGGGTGTGCCAGCCAGGCCATGGGCATGGACTGCATGCCCAACGTGCAGCTGCGGTGGGCACGCCAGCCAAGCCATTGGCACCCATCGTGAGCCAGCCCCCTCGACATGGTGCCCAGCGTGTGAGCCAGGGGTGCCACAGCAGTCCCCAGCTAGCACGGCGCTAGCCTTGCCAAGGGCGCCCCACGTGAGCTAGTCGTAAGCATGCTGTGAAGCTCGTCACATGCTATGGGCATTAATTTCATGGGCAAGCTAGGCTTGGCCATGTCCCCTGGCTGTGATGGACTCTGAGGGGTAGCCATGGGGTGGCTGAAGCTGCACTGGACAAGGCAGCTAGCATGCACCCTGGGCGAGGCAGAGCGATAGCTGCCCCAACCTACAGGCCAAAATCCCCAGTTGCAAAATTGGTGTGAATTTGCGGTCTTTTCATCATAGAATTGGTCCCGAAATGACTCAAATGAATCGTGTAATTCATGAGGAGTCTGCCCCTGAAGTTTGGGATCATTTTGACTCACAGGCTATTTTTGATGATTTTTTCAATTTTTGGCTGTAGAAAATTCATTAAAAAAATTTAGTGCCCAGAAAATTCTAAATTTTTCTGGTGGTAGATATGATTATTCTCCATATATGTACAAAATTTCAGCTCAAAATTCAAAGTAAATAACTTTTTAAGACCTATTATGATGGCTCAGACATATAGATGCTTCCTTTTACCGGTAGTGAAATTTGTAGTCACCTCGCTTGTTGGGTGCCAATGGGCCATGCGTGCTCCCCCCTATCCAGACCACATGGGTAGGCACTAGGCTTGGGGAACCCAGTGCGTGGTTGTGGCGGCCACCACCGTCAGCAGGCAGGAGGCCGGTGACGTCGGTCGAAGAGTGTGGGATGCTCGATCAGTAGCCAACAAAGTGGGAAACAAAATTCACTAAATTGTGGGCAACGAAACAAGAAAAATCGTGGGATAATGAGCTGGGATGTGGCTAGACAAGCTTGACAGTGTGGGCGGCAAAGCTAACGATGATGCATGCTACGCGAGGGCCAAATCGCTGGGGGGATTTCCAGCATGCGGAGTGCTTTGTCGCAGGCCCTCGAGGCAGTGGATGCGGGGTTGGATCCTGACGCTCAGGCTTGCCTACGCAGACTCGTTGCTCAGCATGATCGATGACACGATCGTCGGCCATTAGCATCGAGCAAGCCACATGACCAGCCTGGGCTCGGTGTGACACCCCTGCTGCCAAGGCCTCATCAGTGGGAAAAACGTGGGAAACAAAATCCACAAAATCATGGGATAATGAGTTGGGATGTGGCTAGACAAGCACGACCGTGTGGGTGGTGAAGCTAACGATGATGCATGCTACGCGAGGGCCAAATCGCTGGGGGGATTTTGAGCATGCGGAGTTCTTCGTCACAAGCCCTTGAGGCAGTTAATGTGGGGTTGGGTCCTAACGCTCAGGCTTGCCTAGGCGGACACGTTGCTCAGCGTGATCAACGACACGATCGTCGACCGTTAGCATCAAGCGAGCCACATGACTAGCCTGGGCACCGCGTGACACCCCTGCTGCCAAGGCCTCATCGGTGGGAAAACATGGGAAATGAAATCCGCTAAATCATGGGATAATGAGCTGGGATGTGGCTAGACAAGCATGACCGTGTGGGCAGTGAATCTAACGATGATGCATGCTACGCGAGGGCCAAATCGCTAGGGGGATTTTGAGCATGTGGAGTGCTTCGTCACAGGCCCTTGAGGCAGTCAATGTGGGGTTGGATCCTCACGCTCAGGCTTGCCTAGGCGGACTCGTTGCTCAATGTGATCGACGACACGATCGTCGACCGGTAGCATCGAGCAAGCCACATGACCAGCTTGGGCATGACGTGACACCCCTGGTGCCAAGGCCTCATCGGTGGGAAAAACATGGGAAATGAAATCCGCTAATCATGGGATAATGAGCTGAGATATGGCTAGACAAGCTCGACAGTGTGGGCGGCAAAGCTAACGATGATGCATGCTATGCGAGGGCCAAATCACTGGGGGGATTTTGAGCATGCGGAGTGCTTCGTCGCAGGCCCTCAAGGCAGTGGATACAGGGTTGGATCCTGACGCTCAGGCTTGCCTACGCAGACTCATTGCTCAGGGTAATCGACAACATGATCGTCGGTCGTTAGCGTCGAGTGAGCCACATGACCAGCCTGGGTACGGTGTGACACCCCTGCTGCCAAGGCCTCATCGGTGGGAAAAACGTGGGAAACAAAATCTGCTAAATCATGGGATAATGAGCTGGAATATGGCTAGACAAGCACGACCGTGTGGGCAGCTAAGCTAACGATGATGCACGCTACGCGAGGGCCAAATCGCTAGGGGGATTTTGAGCATGCGGAGTGCTTCGTCACAGGCCCTTGAGGCAGTCAATGTGGGGTTGGATCCTGACGCTCAGGCTTGCCTAGGCGGACTCATTGCTCAGCGTGATCGATGACACGATCGTCGACTGTTAGCATCGAGCGAGCCACATGACCAGCCTGGGCACGGTGTGACACCCCTGCTGCCAAGGCCTCATCAGTGGGAAAAACATGGGAAATGAAATCTGCTAAATCGTGGGGTAATGAGCTGGGATGTGGCTAGACAAGCCCGACAGTGTGGGCGGCGAAGCTAACAATGATGCATGCTACGCGAGGGCCAAATCGCTGTGGGGATTTTGAGCATGCGTAGTGCTTCATCGTAGACCCGCGAGGCAACAGACATGAGGCTAGATCCCGATGCTCAGGCTTGTCGAGATGGACTCATTGCGTAGTGCGATTGACGACACGATCGTCGGCCGTTAGCATCAAGCGAGCCACATGGCCAGCCTGGGCACTGCGTGACACCCCTGCTACCAAGGCCTCATCGATGGTCCCTTGCCATCGAAGAATCATCCCTCGCTATCGAAACAATTTCGCACTTAGCGGCTTGGGTGCAACGGCACTCGATAACCTGCATGATCGATGGGTCTTTCGCTAGTTGGCTTGAAGCTCGTTTAGTGCTGTTGCTGCACATTTGTACGTGTGGCGTGTGAGTGGTGATCTAGTAGTGCACATTCGCAAGCTCTTTGCTCCCGCATCAAACTATTGGCTAGCATGTTGCTTCAAGCTCAACCCCGAGCCATACATTGGCTTTTCATGGGTGACATCGGGACCTTATGTTACGTGCCTTCATAAACAGAATTCGATGATTTGAGTCGATTGTTTTTGCACCATGTCCCTTGCGGGCATGGGTGGAAACCTAAGTCGGGCTTCGTGCTTCAAGCGTGGCTTGCTTCGGCATGCAGCTGCTTTGGCACACAGGAGCTCAGTATTCCCCTTGGGTGCGAAAAGTGTTGTGACAGGAGTGGCCTCGGCCTTTGCCTATCCAAGCGAAAGCATTTTTCCCACATCCCATCGATTTTGAACGATAACTGCGATAGCTTTGGCCTCAGCAAGCCTTGTGGCATGCTTTGGTCCTAGTTGGCGCGGTGCCTCGAAGGATGCTACCTGGTTGATCCTGCCAGTAGTCATATGCTTGTCTCAAAGATTAAGCCATGCATGTGTAAGTATGAACTAATTTAAACTGTGAAACTGCGAATGGCTTATTAAATTAGTTATAGTTTGTTTGATGGTACCTACTACTTGGATAACTGTGGAAATTCTAGAGCTAATACATGCAACAAACCCCGACTTTTGAAAGGGGCTCATTTATTAGATAAAAGGTTGACACAGGCTTCGCTCGATGCTCTGATGATTGATGATAACTCCACGGATCGCAAAGACATCGTGCCAACGACGCATCATTCAAATTTCTGCCCTATCAACTTTTGATGGTAGGATAGTTGCCTACTATCAGACCCTTGAATCTGAGTGCCAAGGCATAGGCATGGTGAGTCTTGCTCCATGTCCAGACCTACAAGTGTGGGGGGCCACGCTAGCAAGGCAAAAACGCATGAGTTAGATATGGAAACGAATGCGGGAGACTTGGCGAGAAATTGAGTTTCATACTCACAGTGGCGAGATATGCTCATGAGTTGAAAACATTGTGGAGGGAGGGATGAAGCACACAAACAGACCCACAAGCCCGCTTAAGGGGAAAACAGCAGAGATGCCTTAAGAAAGCACCAACACATAGTGGTGCGAATATGTCAAGTGATGGGAACACAGGGCAAATTTCGAAAACCCAGCTTAGCATGGATAGAAAGTCCAGCAAGCGAAGATATTCCACAAAGAAAGGATATGGCTATTGGCTAGAAGAGGATTAAGGCGATAGAAGGATAAGAAAGAGATGTCTATCCCGGCCAAGGGAGATAAGGCTCAAAAAAAGTCCTGAATGGAAACCACCTCCTCAAGCTTATCCAAACTGGCTAAAAACGGATAACAAGGCTTAGAGAAGACTTCAAAGGGGATGAGATCCTTAATGCAAGGAGAGTCTTTGCAGGAGAAGGATGCTATCCAAATATCCTTGACTCATAGAGAGTCCTTGTAGGAGAAGGATGCTATTCAAATGGAGAGTCCTTACGGGTAGAGGATGCTATCCAAATGTCCTTGACTCATGGAGAGTCCTTACGGGAGAAGGATGCTATCCAAAGATCCTTGACTCATGGAGAGTCCTTGCGGGAGAAGGATGCTATCTAAACTTTGAAGATAAGCCTCAATGGGATAAAAGATTCATGATCAAGATTGAGTGGCTTATCCGAAAGACATGAGGTAATTAAGAGAGGGTGTTTGAGTAGAACACTCCTCAACTAGTATAAAAAAGGGGCTTGAGTTCAGTTATTAAGACATTGAGTAATACAAACTCAAGTGTGTGGGTAGCTAGAGGCTGTGGGTACTCTTGGAGAGAGACCCTTCTTTTGTAAATAGTTCCTTTATTTTGAATAAAGGTTGAGAAAGAGTTCTAATAATACTGTCTCTTTACTTTGCTATTACATTGTTGTCTTTTCTTCTTCGCTTGGCGTGGGCTTAGAAAGTTGGGCTGACTAGGTAGACGCAGTTAGTGCTATCACACTAGGGTTACGCTGATCCCACAACAGACAGTGTGACAGTTCGGTATTAGAGCGCGATTTCGATCACCACTTTCTTAAAATTATGGTTGATCTTATCGCTGCCAAGGCCCCATGTTAGGAGGGAGTGAGTCAATGCGAGAGCGTGTCGCTCAGTTGGAAGAGATCATTGGTGCATCATCGGAGGGGTCGGCATGCACATTGGCAGAGTTAATAGAGACAATTGCCCAGCGACAATCCTTAATGGTAAAGGACATTGAAAACCTCAAGGAGACTGTGAGGAGCATTGAGACCAAGATCGTGTTGCTGAAAAGGGCTGCCCATACATCAACAGTAGGAGTGGACTCTACTGTGGCTAAGCTGAAGGCGCCAAAACCAAAGCCGTTCTCTAAAGAGAGGAATGCCAAGGAGTTGGAGAACTTCTTATAGGATATGGAGCAGTATTTCAAAGCTGCTCGAGTGCCCATAAATGACCAGGTAATGATCACATCCATGTACTTATTTGGTGATGCTAAGTTGTGGTAGCGCACCTGTATGTAGGATGATGCTATCATAGGAAGACCTAGCATTAATTTGTGGGAGGCACATAAAAAGGAATTGAAGGAGCAAGTCCTGCCATGTAACACTTCATTCATGGCTAGGGAACAATTAAAGCACTTGAAGCAGACAGGCTCAGTGCCCGACTTTGTGAAGGAGTTCAGTTCCATGATGTTAGACATCAAAAACATGTTGGAGGAGGATAGGTTGTTTAACTTTTTATCAGGCTTGCAGCCGTGGGCTCAAGCAGAACTGAGGCGACAAGGTGTCAAAGACTTGCCCTCAGCATTTTCCGTGGCAGATAGCTTGGTGGATTTCAAGTATATAGGTGATGCTTCTGAAAAAGGTGAGAAACGAGGGAAGACTAGAAAGGAGATGAAAAAGCCCAATGGCAAGGGCAAGGAAAAGAAGAATGCCAAGTCCAGCAAGCCTTAGAGCTCATCCCCTTCGAAGGGTAAAGGAAAGAATGTGGACCAAGGGGTTGCTTCTTATGCAATGGGCGACATAGAGCACGCGACTATCCACGCAAGGAGAAGTTAGTGGCGCTTATAGCAATAGAGGATTCCCCCAAAGAAGAGGAAGGGAATGCCATAACTCGGGCAAACCCAATCCAATTGCTAAATGTGATCACACTCAAGAACTTGTAGAAAGGGTTGATCTATGTCCTAGTGAAGGTAAATGAGAAGGATGCAATGGAAATGTTGGATACGGGAGCTACCAACAATTTCATCACAAAAAGAGAAGTGGGAAAGCTTGGGCTTAAGCTTTCTCCAGCCTTGGTCAAGTTCAAAGTAGCGAATGCTGAGGCAAAAGCAGTATGCGGAGCTGGCACTACGACCCTTAAAGTAGGCGAATGGAAAGGTATGTCCAACTTCATGATAACTTAGTTAGATGACTTCGATGTTATCTTGGGTCTAGAATTCTTCAAACAAGCCAAGGCATTGGTGATGCCCCACTTAGGTGGATTACTCATGGCTAATGAACGAGCCTCAAGCCTAATCAGAACTGAAGTAGCAAGGGAGCTTTCAGTAAATAAAAAGCAGATCGGGTTGCAATCTGCAAAGCAGTTTAAGTCAGAACTACAAAAGGGTGAGGTGATGATGCTGGTAGCACTATTCGAGGCAAAAATAGATCAGGTAGTGGAGGTACTTGACGAAAGTGCTGAAGTGTTGAGGGAATTCAACAGTAGGATGCCATCGGAATTCCCCAAGACATTGCCTTCGAGGAGGAATGTTAATCATATGATCAGGAAGAAAGTTAAAGCAGTAGCTTATGGGTTAAAGCTACCGCAACATTTGAGGTTGCACCCAACATTCCACGCGAGCTTCCTTAAAGAGTTTCAAGAAGATGCCGATCGCGGACACAAGTAGGCTAAGCATGCACGGTCGGTAACTCGAGTTCAATTTAACAAGGAGATAGAAAAAAATACTTGATCATCGAATAGAGGGCTATAGTAAGATGATCCGAGGACATAATACTTAGTCCAGTGGAAAGGCACCAGTGAGGTGGATATGAGTTGGGAAAAAAATACCACATTATGGCAATTCGAGGACCAGATCAAGGCATACCATAAAACTAAGCCAACAAGGGTGTCGAGCTTTTCTGGGAGGGCTGGTTTGTTAGACCCTTGAATCTGAGTGCCAAGGCATAGGCATGGTGAGTCTTGCTTCATGCCCGAACTATAAGTATGGAGGGCCACGCTAGTAAGGCAAAAATGCATGAGTTAGATATGGAAACGAATGCGGGAGACTTGGTGAGAAATTGAGTTTCATACTTACAGTGGTGAGACACGCTCATGAGCTGGGAACGTTGTGGAGAAAGGAAAGAAGCACACAAACTGACCCACAAGCCCACTTAAGGGGAAAGCGGCAGAGATGCCTTATGCAAGCACCAACACATAGTGGTGCGAATATGTCCAGTGACGGGAACACAGGGCAGATTTCGGGAACCCAGCTTAGCATGGATGGTAAGTCCAGTAAGCGAAGATATTCCATAAAGAAAGGATATGGCTATTGGTTAGAGGAGGATCAAGGTAATAGAAGGATAAAAAAGAGATGTCTATCCCAAAAACCAAGGGAGATAAGGCTCGAAAAGAGTCCTAAACGGAAACCACCTCATCAAGCCTATCCAAACTGATTGAAAACAGATAAGAAGGCTTCGAGAACACTTCAAAGGAGATGAAATCTTTGCCTCAAAGAGAGTCCTTGCAGGAGAAGGATGTTATCCAAATATCCTTGACTCATGGATTGTCCTTGTAGGAGAAGGATACTATCCAAATGGAGAGTCCTTGCGAGAAGAAGATGCTATCCAAATATCCTTGACTCATGGAGAGTCCTTGCAAGAGAAGGATGCTATCTAAACTTTGAAGATAAGCCTCGATGGGATAAAAGATTCGTGATTAAGATTGGGTGGCCTATCCGAAAGACGTGGGATAACTAAGAGAGAGTGTTTGAGTAGGACACTCCTCAACTAGTATAAAAAGGGGTTGGGTTCAGTTGTAAAGACATTAAGTAATACAAACTCAAGTGTGTGGGTAGCTAGAGGCTTTGGGTACTCTTAGAGAAAGACCCTTCTTTTGTAAATAATTCCTATATTTTGAATAAAGTTTGAGAAAGAGTTCTCGTAATACTGTTTCCTTACTTTGCTTTTACATTATTGTCTCTTTTTCTTCACTTGGCATGGGCTTAGAAATTTTGTCTGGCTAGATGGACGCACTTAGCGCCATCACACTAGGGTTGCGCTAATCTCGCAACAAACGGTGTGATACCTACTATGGTGGTGACAGATGACAGAGAATTATGGTTCGATTCCGAAGAGGAAGCCCGAGAAATGGCTACCACATCCAAGGAAGGCAACAACCACGAAAATTACCCAATCCTAACACAGGGAGGTAGTGACAATAAAAAATAATACCAGGCTCTTCGAGTTTGGTAATTGGAATGAGTACAATCTAAATCCTTAACGAGGATCCATTGGAGGGCAAGTCTGGTGCCAGTAGCCGCGGTAATTCTAGCTCTAATAGCGTATATTTAAGTTGTTGCAATTAAAAAGCTCCTAGTTAGACCTTGGGATGGGTTGGCCAGTCTGCCTACGGTGTGCACCAGTTGGCTCGTTCCTACTACCGACGATGCGCTCCTGGCCTTAATTGGCCGGGTCGTGCCTCTGGCGTTGTTACTTTGAGGAAATTAGAGTGCTCAAAGTAAGCCTACGCTCTGAATACATTAGCATGGGATAACATCATAGGATTTCAATCCTATTCTATTGGCCTTTGGGATCGTAGTAATGATTAACAGGGACTGTCTGGGACATTCGTATTTCATAGTCAGAGGTGAAATTCTTGGATTTATGAAAGACGAACAACTGCAAAAGCATTTGCCAAGGATGTTTTCATTAATCAAGAATGAAAGTTGGGGGCTCGAAGATGATCAGATACCATCCTAGTCTCAACCATAAACGATACCGACCAGGGATTAGTAGATGTTGCTTTTAGGACTCCGCTGGCACCTTATAAGAAATCAAAGTCTTTTGGTTCTGGGGGAAGTATGGTCGCAAGGCTAAAACTTAAAGGAATTGACAGAAGGCACCACCAAGCGTGGATCCTGCAGCTTAATTTGACTCAAAACGGGGAAACTTACCTGGTCGAGACTTAGTAAGGATTGACAAACTGAGAGCTCTTTCTTGATTCTATGAGTGGTGGTGCATGGTCGTTCTTAGTTGGGGGAGCGATTTGTCTGGTTAATTCCATTAACGAACAAGACCTCAGCCTGCTAATTAGCTACATGGAGGTGACCCTTCACGGTCAGCTTCTTAGAGGGACTATGGCCGCTTAGGCCAAGGAAGTTTGAGGCAATAACAGGTTTGTGATGCCCTTAGATGTTCTGGGCCACATGCGCACTACACTGATGTATTCAACGAGTTTATAGCCTTGGCCAACAGGGCTGGATAATCTTTGAAATTTTATCGTGATGGGGACAGATCATTGCAATTATTGGTCTTCAATGAGGAATTCGTAGTAAGCGCGAGTCATCAGCTCGCGTTGACTACATCCCTGCCCTTTATACACACCGCCCGTTGCTCCTACTGATTGAATGGTCTAGTAAAGTGTTCGGATCGCAGCGATGTGGGCGGTTTGTTGCTTGTGACATCACAAGAAGTCCACTGAACCTTATCATTTAGAGGAAGGAGAAGTCGTAACAAGCTTTTTGTAGGTGAACCTGTGGAAGGATCCTTGTCAAAAACTCGCTCAGCGAAACAACCCGCGAACACATTGTAAACATACCGACAAGGTGCAGGTCTCTCAAGCCCCTTGTCCCACCTCGCATGGCAACAACAAAATCCATAGCGCGGGATGCACTAAGGAACTCGAATGAAAAAGCATGCCCGAATTGTAGTATGGAGAAGCATCCTCAACAACAGACTAGGGCCCAAGTCCCCTAGAAAGGGGTGCCGGAGAGGGTGAGAGCCCTGTCTCACCCGAACCCTATCACACCATGAGGCACTGTGGCCGAGTCGGGTTGTTTGGGAATGCAGCCCCTATAGGGCGACAAATTTTGTCTAAGGCTAAATACGGGCGAGAGACCGATAGCGAACAAATACTATGAGGGAAATAAGAAAAAGACTTTGAAAAGAGAGTCAAAGAGTGCTTGAAATAATCAAGAGGGAAACGGATGGGAGCCAACGATGCACCTCGATCGGATGTGGAACGGCTATGAGCCGATCCACCGGTCGACTTAAGGTGCTGATTGACGTGGATTGCCATGGCAACCCAAGCCCGAGCCTTTGATACGCTCATGGAGACGTTGTCGTCGAGATCGTGGCTTCAACACCTACGTGCTTCCGACGTTGACCAGCGAGCTGCCCATTCGACCCGTCTTGAAACACGAACCAAAGAGTCTGACATGCATACGAGTCAATGGGCGAGTAAACCCGTAAGGCGTAAGGAAGCTGATTGGCGGGATCCCTCACGGGTGCACCATCGACTGACCTCAATCTTTTGAGAAGGGTTCAAGTGTGAGCATGCTTGTTAGGACTTGAAAGATTGTGTACTATGCCTGAGCGGGGTGAAGCCAAAGGAAACTCTAGTGGAGGCCCGTAGCAATACTGACGTGCAAATCGTTCATCTAACTTGGGTATAGGGGCGAAAGACTATTCGAACCGTCTAGTAGCTGGTTCCCTTTGATGTTTCCCTCAGGATAACTAGAGCTCAGATGCGAGTTCTATTAGGGTAAGCCAATGATTAAAGGCATCGGGCGCACAATGCCCTCGACCTATTCTCAAACTTTAAATAGGTAGTATGGGGTGGCTGCTTCGTTAAGCCATCCCATAGATTGAGAGCTCTAAGTGGGCCATTTTTTGTAAGCAAAATTGGCGATGCGGGATGAACCAGAAGCTAGGTTACGATGCCCAACTGCGCACTAACCTGGAACCCACAAAGGGTGTTAGTTGATTAAGACAGTAGGATGATAATCATGGAAGTCAAAATCCGCTAAAGAGTGTGTAACAACTCACCTGTTGAATCAACTAGCCCTAAAAATGAATCGCGCTAAAGCATGCGACCTATACCCGATCGTTAGGGCAAGGGCCAAGCCCTAATGAGTAAGAAGGCACAGTGGTTGTTGCAAAACTCAGGGCGCGAGCCCGGACGGAGCGACCATAGGTGTAGATCTTGGTGGTAGTAGCAAATATTCAAATGAGAACTTTGAAGGCCAAAGAGGGGAAAGGTTCCATGTGAACGGCACTTGCACGTGGGTTAGTCGATCCTTAGAGATGGGGCAAGCTCGTCGGATAGCGCCTCAGCATGAGCTTCGAAAGGGGATCCGGTTAAAATTTTAAAACCAAGACGTGGTGGCTGACAGTAATGTTAGGGAGTCCGGATACGTCGACGAGGGCCCCAAAAAGAGTTATCTTTTCTATTTAACAGCCTGGCCACCCTGGAAACGACTTAGTTGGAGGTAGGGTCCATTGGCTGGAAGAGCACCGCACATCGCATGGTGTCTGATGCATCCTTGGCGGCCCTTGAAAATTCAGAGGATCGAGTGCCTCCCACGCCCAGTCATACTCATAACCGCATCAGGTCCCCAAGGTGAACAGCCTCTGGTCGATGGAACGATGTAGGCAAGGGAAGTTGGTAAAATGGATCCGTAACCTCAAGAAAAGGATTAGCTCTGAGGGCTAGGCACTGGGGTCCCAGTCCCAAACCCATCGGCTGTTGGTGGATGGCTCGAGCTGCTCCCGCGACGAGACCAGGTCGCCACGTGCCAGCTAGGGGATGGACTGGGAACGATTCCTTCGGGGGCCTTCCCCGGGCGTTGAATAGCTAACTCAGAACTAGTACAGATAAAGGGCATCCGACTGTTTAATTAAAACAAAGCATTGTGATGGTACTTGCGGATGCTAATGAATGTGATTTCTGCCCAGTGCTCTGAATGTCAAAGTGAATAAATTCAACCAAGCGCGGGTAAATGGCGGGAGTAACTATGACTCTTTTAAGGTAGCCAAATGCCTCGTCATCTAATTAATGACACGCATGAATGGATTAATGAGATTCCCACTGTCCCTGTCTACTATCCAGCGAAACCACAGCCAAGGGCATGGGCTTGGCAGAATCAGCGGGGAAAGAAGACCCGGTTGATCTTGACTTTAGTCTGACTTTATGAAATGACTTGAGGGGTGTAGGATAAATGGGAGCCAAAAATGGCGAAAGTGAAATACCACTACTTTTAACGTTATTTTACTTATTCTGTGAATCAGAGGCAGGGCTTTGCCCTTCTTTTTGGACCCAAGATCGGCTTCGACCAGCTGATCCGGGCGGAAGACATTGTCAGGTAGGGAGTTTGGCTGGGGCGGCATATTTGTTAAAAGATAATGCAAGTGTCCTAAGATTAGCTCAACGAGAACAGAAATCTCGTGTGGAACAAAAGGGTAAAAGCTCGTTTGATTCTGATTTCCAGTACAAATACGAACCGTGAAAGTGTGGCCTATCGATCCTTTAGACCTTTGAAATTTGAAGCTAGAGGTGTCAGAAAAGTTACTACAAGGATAACTAGGTTGTGGCAGCCAAGCGTTCATAGGGACGTTGCTTTTTGATCCTTCGATGTCAACTCTTCCTTTCATTGTGAAGCAGAATTCACCAAGTGTTGGATTATTCACCCAATAATAGGGAACGTGAGCTGGGTTTAGACCGTCGTGAGATAGGTTAGTTTTACCCGACTGATACCCACATCGCAATAGTAATTCAACCTAATACGAGAGGAACCATTGATTCGCACAATTGGTCATCGCGCTTGGTTGAAAACCCAATGGCATGAAGCTACCGTGCACTGGATTATGACAGAACACCTGTAAGTCAAAATCCAAGCTAGAAGCTATGCATGCGTCCATCGCCTGATTACTGACCTACAGCAGGGGCTTCTCGGTCCCTAAAGGCACGTGTCGCTGGCCAAGCCCGTGTAGTGGAGGAGCCTCATGGGCTGCCTTAAAGTATGATTCCCACTGAGCGACTGGTAGAATCATTTATAGATGCTTTAAATATGCAATGAGGTATTGGATCGTGGCAGAGTGGCCTTGCTGCCACGATCCACTGGGATTCAGCCCTTTGCCGCTTCGATTCGTCCCGCCCTCCCTCTTGAACCCCTACAACAATTGTCCCTCTTTTTTTGACAATCGATGCCCCGAGGTCTGAAATCATCCCTCAAGATAATGACCTAGAAAAAGAAGCAAGTCCTTTGGGCTTGTAAAGAGTGAGAAACAAAAGGGAAAAACACTTGGAAACATATCAGGAAGCATTGGGGAACCAAGTGTTACTCCAATAAAAAAAAAATATATCTAACAGAAACTAGTCCCTCAATGTTGTCCCTCGGTAATGTACTGCCTAGTGAGCAAGCTAGGGAAGCCACGTCACACGGACACTGGGCACGGAACGCATGCCTTAACAGCCCCCAGTAGGCACGGCATGGGCAGCTTGCCCCACGTGCGACAGCAGTGGTCGCGCCAACCAGGCCACGGGCGCCCATCATGAGCCAGCCCCTCGACATAGTAACCAGTAAGCGAGCCATCAGAGCCGCGTTGCACGGACCCTGGGCACGGGAGGCATGCCTCGGCAGCTGCTAAAAGGCACAGAAGGGGCTACATGCCCAATGTGCGGCAGCGATGGGCACGCCAGCCAAGCCACGGGCACCCATCGCGAGCCAAACCCTTGACATAGTAACCATCGGGCGAGCCAGGAGAGCCGCTTTGCATGGATCTACGGATCGGGAGGCATGCCTCGGCAACCCCCAATAGGCACGGTATGGGCTGTTTGCCCAGCTTGCGACAGTAGTGGGCGTGCCAGCCAGGCCACGGGCGCCTATCTCGAGCCAGCCCCCTCGCCCCTGCCCTTCGACATAGTGCCCAGCGAGCGAGCCAGGGGAGCCACGACGTACAGACCTTGGGCACCAGATGCATGCCTCGGCTGCCCCAAGCAGGCACGGCATGGGCTGCTTGCCCAAAGTGCTGTAGCGGTGGGCACGCCAGCCAAGCCACGAGCGCCCATCATGCACCAACTCCTTGATATAGTGCCCAGTGAGCGAGCTAGGGGAGCCATGTCGCATGGACCCTAGGCACGAAAGGCACGAGTCGACAGCCCCCAGCAAGCACGGCATGGGCTGCTTCCCTAGAGTGCGGCTGCGGTGTGCGCACCAGCCAGGCCACGGGTGCTTATCGCGAGCCAGCCCCTCAACATTATAACCATTAAACGAGCCAAGGGAGCCATGTCGTATGGGGCCTGGGAGTGGGAGGCAAGCCTCAACTGCCCCTAGCAGGCGCGACATGGGCTGCTTGCCCAGCATACGACAACGGTGGGCGCGCCAGCTAGGCCACAGGCTCCCATCAGGAGCTAGCCCCTTTGCCCCTGCCCCTCGATATAGTACCCAGCGAGCGAGCTAGGGGTGCCGCATCACACGAACCTTGGTCATCGAAGGCACGCCTCGGTGACCCCCAACAGGCATGGCATGGGTTGCTTGCCCAGCTTGAGGCAGCGGTGGGCGCGCCAGCCAAGCCACGGGCACCCATCATGAGCAAGCCCCCTCGTCACTGCCACTCGACATAATGCCCAGCGAGCGAGCCAGGGGAGCCACGTCGCACGGACCCTGAGCACGGGATGCACACTTTGGCAGCCCCCTGTTGGCATGGTATAGGCTGCTTGCCCAACGTGCGGCAACTGTGGTCACACCACCTAGGCCACGAGCACCCATCGCGAGCCAACCCTCTCGGCCCAGAACCTCAACATTGTGCCCAGCAACTGAGCTAGGGGAGATGCGTCGCACAAACCTTGGGAATGAGAGGCATGCCTCGGTAGCCCCTAACAGGCATGGCATGGGCCAATTGCCTAGTGTGCGGCAGCTGTGGGCCTGCCAGCCAGGCCAGTGGCGCCCATCGAGAGCCAGCTCCCTCATCCCCAACCCTCGACATAGTGCCTAGGGAGTGAGCCAGAGGTGCCGCATCGCATAGACACTGGGCATGGGAGGCATGCCACGGCAGCCCCCAACAGGAACGGCATGGGCTGCTGGCCCAGCGTGCAGCAGTGGTAGAAGCGCCAGCCAGGTCACGAGCGCCCATCGCAAGCCAGCCCCCTCATCCTTGCCCTTTGACTTGGTGCCCAGTGAGTGAGCTAGGGAAGTCGCGTTGCACGGACCCTAGGCACGGGAGGCATGCCTCGGCAGCCCCCAATAGGCATGACATGGGCTGCTTGCCCAGCTTGAGGTAGCGATGGGCGCGCCAACCAGGCCACAGGTGCCCATCGTGAGCAAGCCCCCTCGTCATTGCCAGTCGACATAGTGCCCAGCGAGCGAGCCATGGGAGCCGCATCGCACGGACCCTGGGCATGGGATGCACGCTTTGGCAGCCCTCAGCAAGCATGGCATGGGCTGCTTGCCCAGCATACGGCAGCTGTGGTCACGCTAGCCAGGCCACGAGCGCGCATCGCGAGCCAACCCTCTCGTCCCAAAACCTCGACATTGTGCCAAGCAACCGAGCCAGGGGAGACGCGTCGCATGGACCTTGGGTATGAGATGCATGCCTCAGCAACCCCCAGCAGGCATGGCATGGGCTAAGTGCCCAGCGTGCGGCGGCTGTGGGCGCGCCACCCAGGCTAGTGGCGCCCATCGTGAGCCAGGCCCCTCGTTCCCGACCCTCGATGTAGTGCCCAGCGACTGAGCCAGGGGAGCCACATCGCACAGACACTGGGCATGAGAAGCATGCCCCGACAGCCCCCAACAGGCACGGCATAGGTTGCTTGCCTAGTGTGCGGCAGCGATGTGCGCGTCAGCCAGGTCATGAGCGCCTATAGCAAGCCAACCCCCTCGTCCCTACCCTTTGACATGGCGCCCAGCCAGTGAGCTAAGGGAGCTGCGTTGCATAGAGCTTGGGCACATAAGGCATGCCTCGGCAGCCCCCAGCAGGCACGGCATGTGTTGCTTGCCTAGCGTGCAGCAGTGTTGGAAGCGCCAGCTAGGTCACAAGCGCCCATCGCAAGCCAGCCCCCTCGTCCCTACCCTTCGACATGGTGCCCAGCAAGTGAGCTATAAGAGCCGCGTCGCATGGACCCTAGGCATGGGAGGCATGCCTCAACAGCCCCCAGCAGGCACGACATGGGCTGCTTACCCAGCGTACGACAGTGGTGGGCATGCCAGCCAGGCTACAATCGCCCATTATGAGCCAGCCCCCTTGTCCCTACGCATCAACATGGTGCCGAGCGAGTGAGCCATGGGAGCCACGTCGCACGAACCCTGGGTATGGGAGACATGCCTCGGCAGCCCCTAGCAGGCATGGCATGGACTACTTGCCCAATGTGTGGCAGTGGTGGGCGCGCCAACCAGGCCACGGGCGCCCATGGTCAGCCAGCCACCTTGTCCTTGCCCTTGACATAGTGCCCAACGTGCAAGCCACAGAAGTCCCCAACCAGCACGGCACTAGCCTTGCCAGCGGAGCCCTATACGAGCTAGCCGTGAGCATGCTGAAAGGCTCGGCATGTGTTGTGGGCATTTATTTCATGGGCAAGCTGGGCTTGGCCGTGTCCCCTGGCTGTGATGGACCTAAGGGCAGCCATGGAGTGGCTGGAGGTTCGCTAGATAGGGCAGCCAGCATGCACCCTGGGCCAGGCAGAGGCACAGCTACCTTAGCCAACTAGCCGTAATGCCCAATTATGAAATTGGTGTGAATTGACAGTCTTTTCATCACGAAATTGGTCCCAAAATGACTCAAATAAATCATGTAATTCATGAGGAGTCTGCCCTGAAGTTTGGGACCATTTCGACTCACAGGCGATTTTTGACGATTTTTTCAATTTTTGGTTGTAGAAAATTGATTAAAAAAATTTAGTGACTAAAAAATTTTAAAATCTTTTATGGTGGTAGATATGATTGTTCTCGATTTATGTACAAAATTTTAGTTCAAAATTCCAAGTAAATAACTTTTAAGACCCATTATGACAGCTCAGACATATTGATGTTTTCTCCTACTAGAATGAAATTTCATTTAAGACGCCTTAGGGGGGAGATGGTCACCCAACTTGCTGGGTGCCAATGGGCCATGTGTGCTCCCCCCTGCCCATCCCACATGGGCAGGCACTGGGCTTGGGGAACCCAGCGCACATGGCGGTGGTGCGTGGCTGTGGCGGCCACTACTGCTGGCAGGCAAGCAGCTGGTGACATTGGTCGAAGAGTGTGGGATGCCCGATCAGTAGCCAACGAAGTGGAAAAAAACATGGGAAATGAAATCCACTAAATTATGGGCAACGAAATGAGAAAAATCATGGGATAATAAGCTGGGATATGGCTAGACAAGCTAGACGGTATGGGCGGTGAAGCTAACGATGATGCAGGCTACGTGAAGGCTAAATCGTTGGGTGGATTTTAAGCATGCGGAGTGCTTCGTCATAGGCCCTCGAGGCGATGGACGAGGGGTTAGATCCCGACATTCAGGCTTGCCTAGACAGACTCGTTGTGCAGTGCGATTGACAACACAATAGTCGACTGTTAGCATCAAGAGAGCCACACGGCCAGCCTAAGCACCGCGCGACATCCCTGCTGCCAAGGTCTCATCGGTGGGAAAAACTTGGGAAATGAAATCCGCTAAATCGTGGTATAATGAGTTGGGATGTGGCTAGACATGCTTGACAGTATGGGCGGCGAAGCTATTGATGATGCATGCTACGCGAGGGCCAAATCGCTAGAGGGATTTTGAGCATGCGGAGTTTTTGTCGTAGGCCTTCGAGGCGGCAAACGCATGGTTAGATCCCAACGCTCAGGCTTGCCTAGACAGACTCATTACGCAACACGATCGATGACACGATCGTCAATCGTTAGCATTGAGCAAGCCACACGGCTAACTTAGGCACAGCATGACACCCCTATTGCCAAGGCCTCATCGATGGGAAAAACATGGGAAACAAAATCTGCTAAATCATGGGATAATGAGCTGGGATGTGGCTAAACAAGTACGACGGTGTGGGCGACAAAGCAAATGATGATGCATGCTACGCGAGGGCCAAATCATTATGGGGATTTTGAGCATGCAGAGTGCTTCGTTGCAGGCCCTCGAGGCGGCGGATGCGGGGTTGGATCCTGATGCTCAGGCTTGCTAAGGCAAACTCGTTGTGCAGTGTAGTCAATGACATGATCATCGATCGTTAGCATCAAACGAGCCACACAACCAACCTGGGCACCGTGTGACACCCTTGCTGCTAAGGCCTCATCGGTAGTCCCTTGGCATCGAAGAATTGTCCCTCGCTATCAAAACAATTTTGCGCTTAGCGGCTTAGGTGCGGTGGCACTCAACGACCTGCATGATTGATGGGCCTTTCGTTTGTCAGCTTGCAGTTCATTTGGTGCTGTTGCTACCCATTTGTACATGCGGCTTGTGAGTGGTGATCTAGTCGTGCCTGCTGTAGGCTGCCGCGGCATGCCTTCTGTGCCTAGGTCTGTGCCACGAGGTAACCCTAGCTCGCTCGCTGGGCACTGTGTCTAGGGGCAGGGACGAGAGGGCTGGCACGCGATGGGCGCCACTGGGCTGGCTGGCATGCCCACCACTGCCGCACGCTGGGCACTTGACCCATGCCGTGCCTATCGGGGGGGCTTCCGAGGCATGCCTCCTGTGCCCAGGGTCCGTGCGACACGGCTCCCCTGGCTCGCTCGCTGGGCAGTAAGTGGAGGGGCAGGGACAAGGGGTTGGTTTGCGATGGGCGCCCATGGCCTGGCTGGCGCGCCCACAATTGTCGCATGCTAGGCAAGTGGCCCATCCCATGCCTACTGGGGGCTATTGAGGCATGCCTCCTGTGCCCAATGTCCGTGCGATGCTGCTCCCCTTGCTCACTCGCTGGGCAGTAAGTGGAGAGGCAAGGACGAGGGGCGCGCCCACAGCTGCCACACGCTGGGCATGCAGCACCCCTCGCTCGCTCGCTGGGCAGTAAGTTGGGGGGGGGGGGGCAGGGATGAGGGGGCTGGCTCGCGATGGGCGCCACTAGCCTGGCTGGAATGCCCGCTGCGGCCGCACACTAGGCCCTTGACCCATTTCGTGCCTGCTGGGGGGCTGCTGAGGTATGCCTTCCATGTCCAGGGTTCGTGGGATGCGAGTCCCCTGGCTCGATTGTTGGGCAGTAAATGGAGGGGTAAGGACGAGGGGACAGGTTTGCGATGGGCGCCCTAGCCTGGCTGGCGCACCTACAGTAGCAGAACACTGGGCGTGCCTCCTGTGCCCATTGTCCGTGCGACGCGGCTCCCCTGTCTCGCTTGCTGGTCACAATGTCCAGGGGCAGGGATGAGGGGCTGGCTCACAATGGGCACCACTGGCCTGGCTGGCACCCCCACTGCTACCGCACACTGGGCACTAGACCCATGATGTGCCTGTTGGGGGGCTTCCAAGGCATGCCTCCTGTGCCCAGGGTCCCTGCAACGCGGCTCCCCTGGCTCGCTCGCAGGGCAGTAAGTCAAGGGGCTGGGATGAGGGGGCTGGCTCGCGACGGACGCCCGTGGCTGGGCTGGCTCTCCCACAGCTGCTGCACGCTGGGGAAGCAGCCCATGCCAAGCCTGCTGGGGCCTGCCAAGGCATGCCTCCTGTGCCCAGTGTCCGTGCGACGTGGCTCCCCAGGCTTGCTAGCTGGGCACTTTATCGAGGCCAGGACGAGGGGGCTGGCTGGCGATGGGCGCCACTGGCCTTGCTGGACCACCCACCGCTGCTGCAGGCAAGGCACTTGGCCCATGCCTCCTATGCCCAGGGTCCGTGTGACGCGGATCCCTTGGCTCGCTCACTGGGCACTACGTTGAGGGATAGGGACAATGGGGCTGGCTCACGTTGGGCGCCAGTGGCTTGGCTGGCACGCCCATCGTTGCCCCGCGTTGGGCACTTGGCCTTTACTGTGACGACTAAGGGCTGCCGAGGCATGCCTCGCATGCCCAAGGTCCATGCGACGTGGCTCCCCTAGCTCGATTGTTGGGCACAACGTCGAGGGCTGGCACACGATGGGCGCCGATGGCCTTGCCGGTGTGCCTACCGCTGCCGAAAGCTGGGCAAGCAGCCCATGCCGTGCCTGCTGGGGGCTGCCGAGTAAAACCTCCAGTTCCTAGGGTCCGTGCGATGCGGCTCCCCTGGCTTGCTCGCTAGGCAGTACGTCGAGGGTCAGCGACGAGGGGGCTGGCTCGCAATGGGCGTCACATGCCTTGCTGGCACGCCCACTGCTGCTACTCGCTGGGTACTTGGCCCATGCCGTGCCGGCTGGGGGCTGCTGAGGCATGCCTCCTGTGACCAGGGTCCATGCGACTCGGCTCCCCAGCCTCGCTCGCTGGGCAGTAAGTCGAAGGGCAGGGACGAGGGGGCTGGCTCGCGATGGACGCACGTGGCCTGGCTGGCACGCCTACTGCAGCCGCACCATGGTAAGCAGACCATGCCGTGCCTGCTGGGGGCTGCCGAGGTATGCCTTCTGTGCCCAGTGTCCGTGCGATGCGGCTCCCCTGGCTCGCTCACTGGGCACTACATCAAGAGTCGGGGACGAGGGGGCTGGCTCGCGTTGGGCACCACTAGCCTAGCTGGCGCACCCACAGCAGCCACACACTGGGCACTTGGCCTATGACGTGCCTGCTGGGGGCTGCCAAGGCATGGCTCCCATGCCGAGGGTCCATGCGACGCGGCTCCCCTGGCTTGCTCGCTGGGCACCATGTTGAGGGGCAAGGACGAGGGGGCTGGCACGCGATGGGCGCCTGTGGCCTTGTTGGTGTGCCCACCGCTGCCGCATGGTGGGCAAACGGCCCATGCGGTGCCTGTTGGGGGCTGACGAGGCATGCCTCCCATGACCAGGGTCCGTGCAACGCGGCTCCCCTGGCTCGCTCGCTGGGCAGTAAGTCGAGGGACAGGGACGAGGGGCTGGCTCACGATGGGCGCCTGTGGCCTGGCTGGTGTGCCCACCGCTGCTGCACGCTAGGCTGGCAGCCCATGCCGTGCCTGCTGGGGGCTGCCAAGTCATGCCTCCCGTGCTCAGGGTCCATGCAACGTGGCTCCCCTGGCTCGCTCACTAGGCAGTAAGTCGAGGGGCAAGGACAAGAGGGCTGGCTCGCGGTGGGCGCCAGTGGCCTGGCTGACGCGCCCACCACAGCCTCACGCTAGGGAAGCAGCCCATGCCATGCTTGCTAGGGGCTGACGAGGCATGCCTCCCATGACCAAGGTCCGTGCAACGCAGCTCCCCTGGCTCGCTCGCTGGGCAGTAAGTTGAGGGACAGGGACGAGGGGGCTGGCTCGCGATGGGCGCCTGTGGCCGGGCTGGTGCGCCCACTGCTGCTGCACGCTGGGCTGGCAGCCCATGCCGTGCCTGCTGGGGGCTGCCAAGTCATGCCTCCCGTGCTTAGGGTCCATGCGACGTAGCTCCCCTGGCTCGTTTGCTAGGCAGTAAGTCGAGGGGCAGGGACGAGGGGGCTGGCTCACGGTGGGCGCCCGTGGCCTGGCTGGCGTGCCCACCACAGCCGCATGCTGGGGAAGCAGCCCATGCCATGCCTGCTGGGGGCTGCCGAGGCATGACTCTCGTGCCTAGGGTCCGTGTGGCGCGACTCCCCTGCCTCGCTCGCTGGGCAGTACTTTACCGTGGGACAGCATTGAGGGACAAGTTTCTGTTAGATATATATTTTTTTTATTAGAGTAACACTTGGTTCCCCAATGCTTCCCGATAAGTTTTCAAGTGTTTTTCCCTTGTGTTTCTCATTCTCCACAAGCCCAAAGGACTTGCTTCTTTTTTCAGGTCATTATCTTAAGGGATGGTTTCAGACCTCAGGGCATCGATTGCCGAAAAGAGAGGGACAATTGTTAAGGTGATTCAGGAGGGGGGGTGGAGGGACGAATTGTAGTGACAAAGGGCTGAATCTTACTGGACTGTGGCAGCAAGGCCACTCTGCCACTTATGATACCCCGTCGCGTATTTAAGTCATCTGCAAATGATTTTACCCGTAGCTCGATGGGAATCACACTTCAAGGCAGCCCATGAGGCTCCTCCGCTGCTTGGGCTTGGCCAACGACACATGCCTTTGGGGGCCGGGTGGCCCCTACTGCAGGTCAGCAATCGGGCGACGGGCGCATGCATCACTTTTAGCTCAGATTTTGACTTAGAGGCGTTCAGTCATAATCCAGTGCACGGTAGCTTCGCTCCACTGACTTTTCAACCAAGCGCAACGACCAATTGTGTGAATCGATGGTTTCTCTCGCACTAAGTTGAATTACTATCATGACTGGGGCATCAGTCGGGTAAAACTAACCTGTCTCACAACAGTCTAAACCCCGCTCACGTTCCTTATTAATGGGTGAACAATCCAACACTTAGTGAATTCTGCTTCACAATGATAGGAAGAGTCGATATGGAAGGATTAAAAAGCCACGTCGCTATGAACACTTGGCTGCCACAAGCCAGTTATCCCTGTGGTAACTTTTTTGACACCTTTAGCTTCAAATTTTGAAGGTCTAAAGGATTGATAGGCCACGCTTTCATGGTTTGTATTCGTACTGGAAATCAGAATCAAATGAGCTTTTACCCTTTTGTTCCACACGAGATTTCTATTCTCGTTGAGCTCATCTTAGGACACCTGCGTTATCTTTTAACATATGTGCCACCCCAGCCAAACTCCCCACCTGACAGTGTCTTCCGCTCGGATCGGCCAGCCGAAGCTAACCTTGGGTCCAAAAAGAAGGGCGATGCCCCACCTCTGATTCACAAAATAAGTAAAATAACATTAAAAGTAGTGGTATGTCACTTTCGCCTTTTTCAGCTCCCACTTATCCTACACCTCTCAAATCATTTTACAAAGTCGGACTAAAGTCAAACTCAACAGGGTCTTCTTTCCCCGCTGATTCTACCAAGCCCGTTCCCTTGGCCATGGTTTCGCTGGATAGTAGACAAGGACAGTGGGAATCTCATTAATCCATTCATGTGCATCACTAATTAGATAACAAGGCATTTGACTACCTTAGGAGAGTCATAGTTACTCCCGCCATTTACCTGCGCTTGGTTGAATTTCTTCACTTTGACATTCAGAGCATTGGGCAGAAATCACATTGCGTGAGCATCCGCAGGGACCATCGCAATGCTTTGTTTTAATTAAACAGTTGGATTCTCCTTGTCCGTACCAGTTCTGAGTTGGCTGTTTGACGCCTAGGGAAGGCCTCTGAAAGAACAGTTCCTAGTCCATCCCCAGCCGGCATGCGGCGACCTACTCCCACCGCGGTAGCAGCTCGAGCAGTCTACCGACAGTTGACGGGTTCGGGACTGGGACCCCTGTGCCCAGCCCTCAGAGCCAATCCTTTTCCCGAGGTTACGGATCCATTTTGTCAACTTCCCTTGCTTACATTGTTCCATTAACCAGAGGCTGCTCACCTTGGAGACCTGATGCGGTTATGAGTACAACCGGGCATGGAAGGCACTCGGTCCTCCAGATTTTCAAGGGCCATCGGGGGCACACCGAACACCACGTGACGTGCGGTGCTCTTCCAACCACTGGACCCTACCTTCGGTTAAGCCGTTTCCAAGGTGGGCAAGCTGTTAAACAAAAAAGATAACTCTTTTCGGGGCCCCTGCCGACATCTCCGGACTCCCTAATGTTACCATCAGCCGCCACGTCCCGGTTTCAAAATTTTAACTGGATCCCCTTTCGAAGCTCGCGCGGAGGCACCATCCGATGGGCTTCCCTCGTCTCTTAGGATCGACTAACCCATGTGCAAGTGTTGTTCACATGGAACCTTTCCCTTTTTCGGCCTTCAAAGTTCTCACTTGAATATTTGCTACTACCACCAAGATCTACACCGATGGCCGCTACGCCCGGGCTTGCACCTCGAATTTTTTGATGACCATCGCGCCCTCCTACTCAATCCAATTACCATACTCGAAGAGCCCAGTATTGTTATTTATTGTCACTACCTCCTCGTGTCCAGATTGGGTAATTTACGCGCCTACTGCCTTCCTTGGACGTAGTAGCCATTTCTCAGGCTCCCTCTCCGTAATCGAACCCTAATTCTCCGTCACCCATCACCACCATAGTAGGTGTCACACCGTCGACTGCGGGATCAGTGCAACTCTAGTATCATGGTGCTAGATGCGTCCACCTCACCTGCCAACTTTCTAAGCCTGTGCCAAAAAAAGAATAAGAGCCAACAGCGCAAAAGCAATGTAAAAAGACAATATTACGAGAACTCTTTCTTAACCTTTATTGAATAAAGGAACTCTTTACAAAAGAAGGGTCTCTCTCTAAAAGCACCCAAAGCCTCTAGCTACCCACACAATTGAGTTTGTATCACTCGATGTGTTTAGAACTAAACCCAAGCCCCTTGTTATACTAGTTGAGGAGTGTCCTACTCAAACACTCTCTCTTAGTTATCCCAATTTTTTCGGATAAGCCACTCAATCTTGATCACGAATCTTTATCTCATTGAGGCTTATCTTCAAAGTTTGATAGCATCCTTCTCTCGCAAGGACTCTTCTTGAGTCATGGATCTCATCTCCTTTGAAGTCTTCTCTAAGCCTTCTTATCCGCTTTCAACCGTTTGGATAGGCTTGAGAAGATGGTTTCCATTCAGGACTCCTTTCGAACCTTATCTCCCTTAGCTTTTGGGATAGACATCTCTTTCTTATCCTTCTATCGCCTTGATCCTTCTCTAGCCAATGGCCATATCCTTTCTTTATGGAATATCTTCGCTTGCTGGACTTTCCATCCATGCTAAGCTGGGTTCCTGAATTCTGCCCTATGTTCCCGTCACTAGACATATTCGCACCACCATGTGCTTGTGCTTGCTTAAGGCGTCTCTGCTGCTTTCCCCTTAAGCGGGCTTATGGGTCTATTTGTGTGCTTCATCCCTCGCTCCACAACGTTCCCTACTCACCATGGAATCTCGCCACTGTAAGTATGAAACTCGATTTCTCACCAAGTCTCTCGCATTTGTTTTCATGTCTAATTCATGTGTGTTTGCCTTGCTAGTGTGGTCCTCTACACTTGTAGGTCCGGGCATGAAATAAGACTCACCATGCCTCTGCCTTGGTACTCAGATTCAAGGGTCTGACAAACCATCCCCACCAAAAGAGCCTGATGCCCTCGTCGGCTTAGTGTTGTGATACGCCCTGATCTGGTCCTCGAATTGCCACAATGTGGTATCTTTCTCCCAACTCGCATCCACCTCATTGGTGCCTTTCCACTGGACTAGGTAGTATGTCCTCCGATTCATCTTACTGTAGCCCATTGTTCGATGATCAAGGATTTTCTCTATTTCCTTGTCAAATTGAACTTGAGTTACCGACGGTGCACGCTTAGCTTGCTTGTGTCCGCGATCGACATCTTCCTGAAACTCTTTGAGGAAGCTCATGTGAAATGTTAGTTGCATCTTTAGATGTTGCAGTAGCTTCAACCTGTAAGCTACTGCTTTAACTTTCTTCTTGATCTCGAATGGTCCATCATACCTTGGGATAAGGCCTCAATAAACTCCCTTCTTTGTGATTTTCTTCCAACTTTGGGGTGTCAGCTTTCGTAGCACCTTGTCCCCAAGTTGAAACTCAGCATCATGTCTCTTCTTGTTAGCATATTTCTTCATACACCTCTGTGCCTTAAAAAGGCTATCCCTTGCTTGGTCAATCAACTCTTGCTTATCCTGAGCATAGCGGTGGGTTGCTAAATAGCTTCCTTGGCTCCTCTGCTTGGCTATCTCATGGGGCATCGTTTGTTGTTGCCCAAAAGCTACCTCTACAGGACTTAGACCTGTCGATGAGGAGCGATGGATATTGTAGCAAAACTACGCTACATCCAACAATTCAAGCCAATCTCTTTGGCTTGCAGTCACGTAGCGCCGTAAATACTCCTCCAGCAAGCTATTTACCCTCTCCGTTTGACTGTTTGTCTATGGATGGTTTGCTGTGGAGAATTTAAGTTCTGTTCCTATCATGTTTAGCAACACTGTCCAGAATCTTCCCATGAATCTGGCATCTCTGTCACTCACAATGTCATTCGGCACCCAAACAACTTAACAAAATGTTTGAAAAACATCTCAGCAGCCATATCAGCTGGGCATGCTCGATAATAGGAACAAAGATAGCATACTTTGAGAACCTATCAACAATCACCATTATAGCGGATAGTTCCTTTACCTTTGAGAAGCCCACAATGAAATCCATCAACATCGACTCCCATGGGTGTTTCGGAATAGGCAAGTGTTGGAGCAAACCCACCTCCCTCCTTCTATCCATTTTGTCCTGTTGGCACACTAAGCATGTGTGAACATAGGCCTCCACATCTTCCGTTAATCTTAGGTCAGTAATAGGCCTCCATAAAATCAAACTTCGCCACAAGTTCTTGCCATCTTGCTTGTTTCGAAGATAGCTTTTTCTATGAGCGAAAATAGATATTAGTGACATTGTTAGTAATTACCTTAAATTTTGTCCTAAGCAAGTAATGCTGCCATGTCCCTAGGCAATGGACAACTGCCGTTATCTCCTTTTCATGAGTCGAATAACACTACTCTGCATCCTTGAGTTTTTGACTCTTGAATGCCACAGGATGGTCATTCTACACCAACACGCCCTCGATTGCTCGATCAAAAGCGTCTGTGACTACTTCCAATGGCTATTCAAAGTTTGATAGGGACAGTACTGGTTCCGAGGCTATTGTCTGTTTTAATCCCTCGAAAGCCTTGTTGCATTCATCGGTCCACACCCACGGGCTATCTTTCTTTAACAAGTCCATCAAAGGGTTGGTCTTGCTCGAATATCATTTG
This sequence comes from Moringa oleifera, assembly GCA_021397835.1. Classification (NCBI taxonomy): domain Eukaryota; kingdom Viridiplantae; phylum Streptophyta; class Magnoliopsida; order Brassicales; family Moringaceae; genus Moringa; species Moringa oleifera. The sequence goes on from JAJFZO010000034.1 coordinate 8,126,500, forward strand.
ATGAACCATCTATAATAGTTCGTGAGCCCAAGGAATGATCAAAATTCAGCAACTTTTCGCGAGGTTGGCCACTCCATGATGGCCTTCACTTTCCTTTCATCCATCCGTATCTGTCTGTTCTCGACCCAATGTCCCAAGAATGGCACTTCTTACTTGCAAAACTCGCATTTTTCCTTCTTGATGTACAGCTAGTGCTCTCGCAGCTGCATCAATACTTGCCACAAATGGTTTGCGTGGTCGTTGATGGCCTCGTTATAGACCACAATGTCATCCAAGTAGACTACCACAAACTTGTCCAAAAACTCAAACAATACGTCATTCATAAGATTGCAAAAGGTAGCAAGTGCATTGGTTAGCCCGAAGGACATCACCACGAACTCATAAGAGTCTTACCTTATGATGCATGCAATTTTTGCTTTGTCCCCTTTAGCTATTCTGACTTGCCAGTATCCTGACTGCAAGTTTAGCTTTGTAAAGTACTTGGCCCTTGATAACTGATCAAATAAGTTAGCAACATTTGGCACCAGATATTTGTTCTTTATCATTACCTTGTTTAATGCTTAGTAATCAACACACATTCTCATCGAGCCATCTTGTTTTCGCTGGAATAGCACAGGTGCTCGATAAGGGGCCTTCGAGGTTGAATGAAACCCACTTCCAACAGCTCATCTAGTTGCTTTCGTAGTTCGGCTAGTTTCGACGGGGGCATTCGATATGGTGCTTGAGCAAGGGGTCTAGCACCTGGAAGTAAATCGATCATATGATCAAGATTCCTCCTCGAAGGCAATGTCTTAGGGATCTCCGGATGCATCATGTCGCTGAATTCCCTCAACACTTTAGCAATCTTTTCTGGCACCTCTACAACCTGATCTGGTTTTGCCTCAAATAGTGCTGCCACCATCGTTACTTCACCCTTCCGCAGTCCTAACTTAAGTTGCTTTGCAGATTGCAACCCAATCTGTTTTTTGTCTGCCGAAAGCTCTCTTGCTGCTTCGGTTCTGATTAGGCTCAAGGCTTGCTCATCAGCCACGAGTAGTCCACCTAAGTGGGGCATCACGGATTACTTGGTTGATTTGAAGAATTCTAGACCCAAGATAACATCAAAGTCATCTAACTGAGTTATCATGAAGTTGGACGTACCTTTCCATTCGCCTACTTGAAGGGTCATAGTGGCAGCTCTGCATACTGCCTTCGTCTTAGCATTCACTGCTTTGAACTTGACCGAGGCTGGAGAAAGCTTAAGCCTGAGCTTTCTTACTTCTCTTTCCATGATGAAATTGTTGGTAGCTCCCGTGTCCGACATTGCAATTGCATCCTTCTCGTTTACCTTCACCGGGACATAGATCAACTCTTTCTGCAAGTTCTTGGGTGTGATCGCATTCAGCAACTGGATTGGATTCACCCGAGTTGTGGCATTCCCTTCCTTTTCCTCGGAGGAATCCTTTGCTGCCATGATTGCCACTAACTTCTCCTTGCGAGGACAGTTGTGTGCTCTATGTGTCCCATTGCATAAGAAGCAACCCCCTTAGTCCACATTCTTTCCCTTTCCTTTCAAAGAGGATGAGCCCCAAGGCTTGCTGGACTCAACATTCTTCTTTTTCTTGCCCTTGCCATTGGGATTTTTCATCTCTTTTTCAGCCTTCCCTCATTTCTCACCTTTCTATTCAGGAGTACCACCCGCATACTTGAAATCCACCAAGCTATCCGCCACGAAAAATGCTGAGGGCAAGTCTTTGACACCTTGCCGCCTCAGATCTGCTTGAGCCCATGGCTGTAAGCCTGATAGGAAGTTAAACAACCTATCCTCCTCTGACATGTTCTTGATGTCCAGCATTAGTGAACTAAATTCCTTGACAAAGTCACGCACTGAACTTATGTGCTTCAGGCGTTTTAGTTGTTCCTTAGCCATGAACTAGGTGTTGCATGGCAGGAATTGCTCCTTTAATTCCCTTTTGAGTGCCTCATATGAATCAATGCTAAACCTTCTCATGATAGCATCATCCTGCATACGGGTGCGCCACCACAACTTAGCATCACCAGATAAGTGCATGGATGTGATCATTACCTGGTCATTTTCGGGCACTCTAGCAGCTTTGAAGTACTGCTCCATATCCCACAAGAAGTTCTCCAACTCCTTGGTATTCCTCTCTCCAAAGAACGGCTTTGGTTTTGGCACCTTTAGCTTAGCCATAGTAGAGTCTACCCCAGCCGTAGGGGTGTGGGGAGCCTTTTTTAGCAACCTGATCTCGGTCTCAAGGCTCCTCATGGTTTCCTTGAGGTTTTAGATGTCCTCTTCCATCGAGGATTGTTGCTCGACGATTGTCTCCATAAACTCAGCTAGCGTGCATGTTGATCCCTTCGTCAGTGTACCAACTATCTCTTCCAACCGAGCGACACGCTCTCGCATTGACTCACTCCCTCCTGGCATGAAGCCTTGGCAGCGATAAGATCAACCACGAGTTTCAGAGAAAGTGGTGACCAAAACCGCGCCCTAATACCAAACTGTCACACCATTGGTTGCGGGATCAGTGCAACTCTAGTGTGATGGCGCTAGATGCGTCCACCTAACCAGCCCAACTTTCTAAGCCTGTGCCAAAAGAAGTATAAAAGCCAACAATGCAAAATGCAAAGTAAGAAGACGGTATTCCGAGAACTCTTTCTCAATCGTTATTGAAAATAAAGGACCTCTTTACAAAAGAAGGGTCTCTCTTTAAGAGCACCAAAACCCTCTAGCTACCCACACACTTGAGTTTGTATTACTAAATGTGTTTACAACCGAACCCAAGCCCTTTTTTATACTAGTTGAGGAGCATCCTACTCAAACACTCTCTCTTAGTTATCCCACGTTTTTCGGATGGGGCACCCAATCATGATCACGAATCTTTATCTCATTGAGGCTTATCTTCAAAGTTTGGATAGCATCCTTCTCTTGCAAGGACTCTCTTTGAGTCAAGTATCTCATCTCCTTTGAAGTCTTGTCTAAGCCTTCTTATCTGCTTTCAACTGGTTGGGATAGGCTTGAGGAGGTGGTTTTCGTTCAGGACTCTTTTCGAGCCTTATCTCCCGTGGCTTTCAGGATAGATATCTCTTTCTTATCCTTCTATTGCCTTGATCCTCCTCTAGCCAATAGCCATATCCTTTCTTTGTGGAATATCTTCGCTTGCTGGACTTTCCATCCATGCCAAGCTGGGTTCCCGGATTCTACCCTGTGTTCCCGTCACTGGACATATTTGCACCATCATGCGTTGGCGCTTGCTTGAGGCATCTTTGCTGCTTTCCCCTTAAGCGAGCTTATGGATCTGTTTGTGTGCTTCATCCCTCACTTCATAACGTTCCTAACTCACCATCGAATCTCGCCACTGTAAGTATGAAACTCGATTTCTCACCAAGTCTCCCGCATTCGTTTTCATATCTAACTCATGCATTTTTGCCTTGCTAGCGTGGTCCTCCATTCTTGTAAGTCTGGGCATGGAGCAAGACTCACCATGCCTATGCCTTGATACTCATATTCAAGGGTCTAATAGTAGGCAACTATACTATCATCAAAAGTTGATAGGGTAGAAATCTGAATGATGCATCGCCGGCACAATGGCCTTGCGATTCGTCGAGTTAACATGAATCATTAGAGCAATGGGCGAAGCCTGTGTCGACCTTTTATCTAATAAATGAACCCCTTCCAGAAGTCGGGGTTTGTTGCACGTATTAGCTCTAGAATTACTATGTTTATCCGAGTAGTAGGTACCATCAAACAAACTATAACTAATTTAATGAGCCATTCGCAGTTTTACAGTCTGAATTAGTTCATACTTACACATGCATGGCTTAATCTTTGAGATAAGCATAGGACTACTGGTAGGATCAACCAGGTAGCATCCTCCGAGACACCGCGCCAACTAGGACCGAAGCATGCCACAAGGCTCGCTGAGGCCAAAACTGTCGCAGTCATCGTTCAAAATCAATGGGACGTGGGACAAATGCTTTCACTTAGACAGGCAGAGGCCGAGGCCACCCCTGTCGCAACACTTTTTGCACTTGAGCAGACAATCGAGCGCCTGTGTGACAAAGCATGTCGCACTTGGAGCATGAGGCCCGGCTTAGGTTTCCACCCATGCCCGCAAGGGACATGGTGTAAAGAAAACCGACTCAAATCATCGAATTTCATTTGTGAAGGCACGCAACACAAGGTCCCGATGTCACCCACGAAAAGCCAACGTATGGCTTGGGGTTGAGCTTGAAGCGACGTGCTAGCCGACACTTCGATGCAGGAGCATGGAGCCTGCCAATGTGCACAACTAGATCACCACTCTCATGCTGCACGTACAAATAGGCAGCAACATCACCAAACGAGCTGCAAGCCGACAAGCAAAAGGCCATCGATCATGCAGGTTGTCAAGTGCCATCGCACCCTAGCCACTAAGTGCGAAATTGTTTTGATAGCAAGGGACAATTCTTCGATTGCAAGGGACCATCGATGCGGCCTTGGCAGTGGGGGTGTCACATAGTGCCCAGGCTGGCCATGTGGCTCGCTTGATGCTAACGATCGACGATTGTGTCGTCGATCGCGCTACGCAACGAGTTCGCCTCGACAAGCCTTAGCGTCAGGATCCAACCGCACTTCCGTTGCCTCAAGGGCCTGCGATGAAGCACTCCGCATGCTCGAAATCCCCCCAGCGATTTAGCCCTCGCATAGCATGCATCATCGTTAGCTTCACCACGCACACTGTTGTGTTTGTCTAGCTATATCCCAGCTCATTATCCTACAATTTAGCAGATTTTGTTTCCCATATTTTCCCCACCAATGAGGCCTTGGCAGTAGGAGTGTCACGATGTGCCCAGGCTGGCCGTGTGGCTCGCTCGATGCTAACGACCGATGATTGTGTCGTCAATCGCGCTGCGCAATGAGTTCGCCTAGGCAAGCCTGAGCATCGGGATCCAACCCCGCGTCAGCCACCTTGAGGGCCTGCGACGAAGCACTCTGCATGCTCGAAATCCCTCCAGTGATTTAGCCCTCGCGTAGCATGCATCATCATTAGCTTCGCCGCCCACACCGTCGAGCTTGTCTAGCCACATCCCAGCTCATTATCCCATGATTTAGCGGATTTTGTTTCCTATGTTTTCCCCACTCTATTGGCTATTGATCGGGCATCCCACACTCTTCGGCCAACATCATCGGCCGCCTGCCTGCCGGTGGTGGTGGTGGCCACAGCCACGCACCACCGGCTGGATGGGCAAGGCAGCAAAGCCCTGCCCATGCCATGTGCGTTGGGTTCCCCAGGCCCTGCGCCTGCCCACGTGGGATGGGCAGGGGGGGTGCACGCATGGCCCGTTGGCACCCAGCAAGCTAGGTGACCACCTCCCCCCTAAAGAGTCTTAAATGAAATTTCACTCCCGGTAGGAGGAAACATCAATATTTTTGAGCCGTCATAATAGGTTTAAAAAATTATTTACTAGAAATTTTGAGCTGAAATTTTGTACATAAATGGATAATAATCATATCTACCACTAGAAAAAATTTCAGAATTTTTTAGGCACTAAATTTTTTTAATGAATTTTCTACAGCCAAAAATTGAAGAAATCATCAAAAATAGCTCGTGAGTCCAAATGATCCCAAACATCAAGGGCAGACTCCTCATGAATTACATGATTTATTTGAGTCATTCGGGACCAATTCTGTGAAGAAAAGACTGTCAATTCACACCGATTTCACAACTAGTTATTGTAGCTAGCAGGCTGGGGCATCTGTGCCTCTGCTTGGCCCAGGGTGCATGCTGGCCGCCCTGTCCAGCGCACCTCCAGCCACCCCATGGCTGCCCGCAGCATCCATCACAGCCAAGGGACACGGCCAAGCCCAGCTTGCCCATAAAATCAACACCTACAGCACGTCCTGAGCCTCACAGCATGCCCGCGGTTGGCTCGCGTGGGGTGCCAGTTGGGGACTGCTGTGGCACCCCTGGCTCACACACTGGGCACCATTTTGAGGGGCAGGCACGAGGGGGCTAGCTCGCAATGGGCACCCGTGGCTTGGCTGGCGCGCCCACCGCTGCCACACGCTGGGCGAGCCGCCCATGCCGTGCATGCTGGGGGCTACTGAGGCATGCCTCCCGAGCCCAGGGTCCGTGCAATGCAGTTTCTCTGGGTCACTCGTTGGGCACCATGTTGAGGGGCAGGGACGAGGGGCCTGGCTCACGGTGGGCGCCCATGGCCTGGCTGGTGCGCCCACCACTGTCGCACACTGGGCAAGCCGCCCAAGCTGTGCCTGCTGGGGGCTGCCGAGGCATGCCTCCCGTGCCCAGGGTCCGTGCGATATGGCTCTCCTGGATCGCTCGCTGGGCACCATGTCGAGGGGCAGGGACAAGGGGGCTAGCTTGCGGTGGGCACCCATGGCTTGCCTTGTGCATCCACCGCTACTGCACGCTGGGCAAGCCTCCCAGGCCATGCCTGCTAGAGGCTGCCGAGGCATGCCTCCCCTGCCTAGGGTCCATGCAATGTGGCACCCTTGGATCTCTAGCTGGGCACCATGTCGAGGGGCAAGGACAAGGGGGCTGGCTTGCGATGGGCGCCCGTGGCCTGGTTCGTGCCCTCACCGCTGCCGCCGCTGGGCAAGCAGCCCTTGCCATGCCTGTTGGGGGCTGCCAAGGCATGCCTCCCGTGCCCAGATTCCATGCGACATGGCACCCCTTGATCGCTCACTGGCACCATGTCGAGGGGCAGGGACGAGGGGCGGACTCGCGATGGGCGCCAGTGGCATGGCTAGCGCACCCACTGCTGCCACACGTTGGGCAAGCAGCCTGTGTTGCGCCTGCTGGGGGCTTCTAAGGCATGCCTCCTGTGCCCAGGGTCCATGGGTCGTGGCTCCCCTGGATCACTCGCTTGGTGCCATGTCGAGGGGCAGAGACGAGGGGCCTTGCTCGCGATAGGCCCCCGTGGCCATGCTGGCACGCCCACCGCAGCCGCACACAGGGCAAGCTACCCATGCCGTGCCTGCTAGGGCTTCCAAGGACTGCCTCCCGTGCCCAGGGTCCATGCGAAGCGGCTCCCCTGGATCGCCAGCTGGGCACCATGTCGAGGGGTAGGGACGAGAGGGCTGGCTCATGATGGGTGCCTGTGGCCTGCCTTGTGCGTGCACCGCTGCCACACGCTGGGCAAGCAGCCCATGCCATGCCTACCGGGGGATGCTTAGGCATGCCTCCCATCACTAGGGTCCGCGTGATGCAGCTCCCCTGGCTCTCTCGCTGGGCACCATGTTGAAGGGCAGGGACAAGGGGGCTGGCTCGCGATGGGTGCTCGTGGCCAGCCTGGTGCACCCACCGCTGCCACACGCTGGGCAAGCAGCCCATGCTGTGCCTTCCGGGGGCTGCCTAGTCATGCCTCCCATGCCTAGGGTCTGTACGACATGGCTTTCCTCGCTCGCTCGCTGGGCACCATGTCAAGAAGCAGGGGCAAGGGGTCTGCCTCATGATAGGCGCCCGTGGCCTGGCTGGCGCGCCCACCGCTGCCTCATGCTGGGCAAGCTACCCATGTCGTGCCTGCTGGGGGCTGTCGAGGCATGCCTCCCATGCCCAGGATCTGTGCGATGCAGCTCCCCTGGCTCGCTCGCCGGGCACCATGTCGAGGGGGGTGGCTCGCGATGGGCGCTCGTGGCCTGGCTTGTGCACCCTCCGCTGCAGCACGCTGTTCAAGCCACCCATGCCGTGCCTGTTGGAGGCTGCCAAGGTATGCCGCCCCTGCCCAGGGTCCATGCGATGTAGCTCCCCTAGATCGCTTGCTAGGCACCATGCCGAGGGGCAAGGACGAGGGGCTGGCTCGCGATAAGAGTCTGTGGCCTGGCTTGTGCGCCAACCACTGCCGCACGCTAGGCAAGCAGCCCATGCCATGCCTTCTGGGGGCTGCCAAGGCATGCCTCCCATGCTGAGGGTCCATGCAATGTGGCTCCCCTGGCTTGCTCACTGGGCATCATGTCGAGGGGCAGGGACGAGGGGGCGGGCTCGCGATGGGTTCCTGTGTCCTAGCTGGTGCGCCCACCGCTGCCCCACGCGGGGTAAGTCGGCCATGCCATGCCTGCTGGAGGTTGCCAAGGCATGCCTCCCCTACCTAAGGTCCATGCAACGCGGCTCCCCTAGATCACTTGCTGGGCACCATGTCGAGGGGTAAGGACGAGGGGACTGGCTCGCGATAGGCGCCCGTGGCTTGGCTTGTGCGCCCACCGCTGCCGCACGGTGGGCAAGCAGCCCATGCCGTGCCTGCTGGGGGCTGCCTAGGCATGCCTTTCATGCCCAGGGTCCGTGCGACGTGGCTCCCCTAGCTCGCTCACTGGGCACCATGTCGAGGGGAAGGGACGAGGGGGCTGGCTTGTGATGGGCGCCAATGGCCTTGCTGGCGCGCCCTCTGCTGCCGCACGCTGGGCACTTGGCGCATGCCGTGCCTGCTGGGGGCTGCCAAGGCATGCCTTCCTGGCCCACTGTCCATGTGACGCTGCTCCCCTGGCTCGCTCACTGGGTAGT